>VUQH01082247.1:0-36599 GCA_015106775.1 Etroplus canarensis | reverse complement strand
CCTGATACCACCTTGCAGTCTCCTACCTCCTTCAGGTTGCACCTCCTGTATAAGATATAGTCCACCTGTGTGCACCTTCCTCCACTCTTGTAGGTCACTCTATGTTCCTCCCTCTTCTTGAAATACGTGTTCACTACAGCCATTTCCATCCTTTTTGCAAAATCCACTACAATCTGTCCCTCCACATTCCTCTCCTTAACACCATATCTACCCAACACCTCTTCATCCTCTCTGTTTCCTTCACCTTCATGCCCACTCAAGTCTGTTCCAATTACAGCTCTCTCTCCAGTGGGAATACTCTCTACCACTTCATCCAGCTTACTCCAGAATTCCTCTTTCTCTTCTAAATGATATCCAACATGAGGGGCATATACTCTAACAACATTCAGCATCACACTTTTGATTTCCAGCTTCACTTCCAGAACACTCTTCACATACCCCTACTTCTTTTCTCTTCCTATCGACACCATGGTAGAATAGTTTGAATCCACCTTCGATACTCCTGGCCTTGCTTCCCTTCTACCTGGTCTTTTGCAAGCACAAAATATCTGCCTTCCTTCTCTCCATCATATCAGCCAGCTCTCTCCCTTTACCTATCATATTCCCTGAATTTAAAGTCCCCTCTCTCACCTCCACCCTCCTACCTGTCCATCTCTGTCTCCTAACATGCTTTCCCCCCTCCTCCTCCTTTTTCTTTGGCCAACAGTAACAGTTTCCACCGGCACCCTGTTGGCTACCGCACCAGAGGCAGTTGTTATTTACCCGGGCCGCGACTGATCTGGTATGGAAGTCATATTATGATTCCGCATGTTTGATTTGGCAAAGATTTTACACAGGATGCCCTTCCTGACGCAACCCTCCCCATTTACCCAGGCTTGAGACCTGCACAAAGTGTACACTTGCTTGTGGGCTCCTGTAGCTGGGTTGTTTAACATGCTAACTGAGGCCTGTAGATTCTGAGATGTAGCTCTTGGTTTTGTTTTTTTGTTTTAATTTTTCTCAGCATTGCATGGATTGACCTAGGAACAAATTTGCTGGGCCTCCACTTGTGGGAAGATGGGTAACTGTCATGAATGTTGAACATGTTTTCCCACAGTAGAATGATGGACTTCAGATTGTTTCGAAATGGTCTTATAATCATTCCCAGATCAATGGGCAGCAGCAATTCATTCTCTAAGATCACTGCTGATGTCTTACCTTCTTGGTGTTAAGTTAGCACACACTTGAATAATCCAGACTTGCAAGCTGCCAAAACTTCTGCATTTATATCAGTGCTCACACTTCCTGATGATTGATTAAATCAAGTGCATTTGACTGGCAGCACCTGGGTGCTACTTATGCTCTTAAATTCCATTAAAGATAGTTTTCCTCACACTGCTTCTGTATTTTGGTTTAGTTTTTATTAGATAACTAATGCAATGGTTTAAAATGTCACTTTGTTGCTCATCTGAGGTTGTATTTAACTACTTTTAAGACCTGGTAATGATGAGATGCTTTTTTTACAATATGTTCTGATGTGTAAAACCTTAGAACTGAAAGTAGGTGTACTTTGTTCTCCACGACTGTAAACCAGCTTAACCATCCAGCTGTATGCAGGCGATACAGAACTACGATCACTAAGCTGGCTATGAGAGAGTTTTGTGATGTACTCATTGTACAACTGATGTTAGCGCTTGTACTAAATTTGCATTCCTTTTGGAAAGTGATGCTTACAAGCATTACTGTCCCACAATGTTATTCACAAAAGAAACAGAGGTGCTGGTTGTAGTCAGAAAAACATGAATCTATAAAAGTTGATGATGGTAGACAGCTTTGAAATCATCTCTGTAAAAGATGAACTAAATCTCTGGAAAATGATTTTGCATTCCTTTTGTTAAATTAAAGCAGCAGCAGAATATCACAGCATTATGATACACAGCCACCTAGCACTGTGGTCTCTCACTGGGAAAATCCATACACTCATGTGCTGTGTTTTATCTGTTTGCATGGTAAACAAACAAGAGGCTTTTGACTGAAAGATTGCAGTCCCATGTGCAAAAGCTACGCTGTTTTGAACAAAACATCATGGCATCCCTGCAGGTCTTATGTTGCTGCTACTTAGTATGTGAAGTGAATAGAGGTTGCTGCTCTTCATGGGCATAGCCGATTAACGTGATAAAGAAGGTTACTATGATAGTCTGACCGCTTGGCTGTGTGATAATGCTGGGGTCTCTCCAAAATCAGGCTTAATGTCCCAAAGTGCCTCTATAGGATTCAGCAGCAGTTGCCTAACAGGTTTCCATTTAATACAGACAGTGGCGTTTTAACCTTTTGGATGAATTTAACATGACTTTCTATTTGCGCTTGTACATAGGTGGGGGCTCAACAAGAACACAGGAGGCGTTCAATAGAGAGGAGAAATAATCTGCTTAGAAATGGCGGGAGAGAAGCGTCAGCCTTCATCTTCTCTGCTCTGTGGAGGTGTCTGTGGCCTTGACAACAACATTACATGCTCGCCAGGCGAGGTGTACGAGCCCCCCCCCACCACCACTCCCTCTTCCCCAAACAAACACATACACACACACACACACACACACACACACACCATATCCCACGATACACTGGATTATCGTCACAAGTGTTATCTTTAGTGAAGCCCTTAGAGAATCCAATCATGAGAGCTCTGTGTGGAACGCTGAGTGCAGTTTATTCTGCTGAGTTGTACTGTTAGATAGCACTCCACAACACTCCTCTACTCATAGGCCACATGGCACACATGCCAACATTAAGTCTTCACTTCAAGCTGGTGACGCATGTCAAATGGAGAACACAACATGCTGTTGCGGGAGTGCGCAGATAACATCACATTGTCAGACTTTTTGCAATGGAATCACTGCTTGTGTGGCTCTGACTGTAAATCGGCTACAGGCTGATTGCTGCCTCGAAGGCAGAGATTCTCCAGGCGATGAGTATTTGTACAGCAGCAGGAGGGGCCTTACATCCCCAGAAGAGCGGCTAAGCTCAGCCATGCCTACACATGGCAGCTCTCTGGGAGGTAGAGAGGGTGGGGAGCCTCTCAGAGGAGGGCTGTACGGGGGGGTCACATCCCCAACAGAAATTGTTTTGGTTTGTGATTGTTTCTGTCTATGTTGCTGAGGATGATGCTTGAATATCAGCTCTCTCGCTTTATGCCTCCGTCCCAAGGCTGAGACATGATGTCGGCATGCTAAATTGGTTGCTCCTTGGTGACGGTGACATTTGAGCTACTAATTATTATGTTCTCTCATGCACTGTTTCTCTGCTAGCTCAAAATCTTTCTTAGAACATCTCAGGTCAGGAGTGAGCTTTTTCTCACAGTAAGAAAAAAGTCTATTATGCATCACAATGTAGTTTAGTAATCCTGAGCGTGTTATTAACTGCCCATTGTATCAGCAGACATGTAATTTGCAAACTTGAATCTTTAATTTTCACTTTATACTTTCCTTTTTTATTTGAGTCTAAAAGTGTTACCTTTTAATTTAGATATGGCATTTTTATACCGGAAATTAGCTTCCTTTATCTTTGAACCTGACAGAACTCAACTCTATAGATGTGTAAACCTCGTAAGGGAAATTCAGCAGCATCACAAGCAGTAATATACCCACAAAAGCCCCTTGTTCACTATCTCTTTGCGCTCCTACTCTTGCAAGCAAAGAAAACATGGGGAGAGAAGTACACATAAAATGACCCCTTTTCCTCCAGAGAGCTCTTTACCTTCTGAAGCATCTACGCTGATGGCAGAAGCAAAGAAAAAGGCTCTATGCCCAGTTGTAAAACTCTTTCTATCAGTGCTTTAATCTTGTTTTCATTTGCAGAATACTGCATCTGAAACCAGCTCTATTAGACAAGAGTGCAATCAGATCAAGAAGTCTTCAGCCTCCCAGTCATATGATAACACCGAAATCTTCGATCTCCAGCATTCATCACTTGGCCTAGATCATAACATGCTCTTTTTTCAACACTGTAATTATTATCCACTTATACACCATATTCTGTGTGTACCTGTTTGACCTGGTGCTGCTTTCTGACCAGGAAATAGCTCTACTGCACCACAGTCCCCACTGGGACAGTTGCTTTTTCTTTCAAACATAAGAGGATTTTTTCTACCATCTTCAAAGGATGCTATTTTGAAATTCAGATTTTGCAGACATGTTTCCCTGCATGCAGTAAAGAGCTTGCTTCAAAACACTCTGTTCAAAATATCTAACTACAGATACAATGTTTACCGAATCTCTTCAGATATCTCATTTAGTGAGGGTTGAGAGATGTGTAGGACATATTTAGTACATGCAGGATTTTTAGCAGTTATCACCTATATAATTGGTGTCCATTATGCAGAACATTAGCAGGAATTCTTTCAGATTTTCAGGACTGTGATAATGTGACACAATAGGGAGAAAGAGAGATAGTGAGCTTCTTTTATATTTGGTTCATTGATTTTCCTCTACTTTAAAGGGGCATAATAATGAAATTAGCTTATTTTTTCAAATAATATATTACCTTGATTTTTCTTAAAATCAGAAATAACAGAAATATATTTACATACACTGTAAATAAATTGTTCACATTTTAAGCCAAGGGAGTCAGAAACTGACTTCACACACCAGTATCCTATCATTTAAATAGTATTATTTTTGAATGAAGTTGAAAAGGATGATTGCCTCCAGCCCTTTGATGAATGCCTGGAGCCTATAGGACCTGCCCCAGGAGTGCTTCACCTCCTTGATACAGGTATATGTCATTGCTGCAGATGTAAGGCCCATCTTAGACGTGGGAGAAGACTTCTTACCTCACAGTCTTATTTGCACCTGAACTGGCCACTTCTGGGACCTGCCAGTGAATTCCCAGCTTTTTTGCTGCTAGTTTGCACATGAATTTACGTCTGTGGGGTTGGAAGGGGTCCCTGCACTGTGGGGAGTGCTTCATTATGTCACCATGCCCTCTTTGTTTCTTGCCAAACAATCTTCTTAATCCTGACAGTAAGATCATGGTGTGCTAGTGCTTGACTATATGGTAAATAAGGCCTCAGCTGCAATTTATTTCCAAAATTAAATGAAGGTTGAATGAATTAATAATTATGCAAATAATAAGGCTGGTCTGTTTAAACCACTTTGGTCACATGAAAATTTAGGTATTAGCTTAAGGGAACATGAATGAGGTCTTTTGGAAGATAGGAAGTTTTATTGCCTATCAATGCCTTAACCAGAGGCTGAAAATCAACAGCTTTCTTGTCATCCTTCCTCACATTGTCTGCCCTATATTTCTTATTACCCATGGGCCAGTTTTAATTGCACAGTTTGCATGCTATCTGCTTAGTCCATTCCTATGAATATGAAAAGATAGTGAATCACAATAGCTAATAAAATTCTTATACACTTAAGAACAAAAAAGTTAACTTGACTGTTCATTTCACACTGAATGCCCCATAGTTCCAATTTACAGACTCAATGCAGAATATTTAGCTCTTACTATGCACTTTAATTTAAATCCTACAAGTCCATGGATTCAGCTATTGCCTTGAAATAATAATAATTGAGATGGGACATCTGTTTAATCATGTATTATTACTTTATACTCAATAGGATATTTGTTAGTTGGTGTTAAAGCTCACTGAGGTCCTGTAAAGTGTAATGTGGTTTTAAATTAAACATCTAATGACACAGTCTTTGCTATGAAAAGTGATTTAGATGGGTCTCAAGTCACAATGGGGTAAGGACAGACAAAATTAAATAACTTGAAAGGGAGGTATTCCTAAGCACAGTGAAATTAAAGCTGGTCACATTTGTAAAAGTAAACAGCTAACAAGTGACCCACCAAGGCATTTCAGTGGCTCTCATTACCTACGCTAAGGAGGTGTTGGATTATCTGCTTGTCTGTTTGCAATATAAGTCAACAAGTCATAAATAGATTTTAATGACATTTTTGAGGGGTGTGGGGTAGTACAGGTTACAAATCTTTAAAGTGGACATGGTTCATTTCAGTTGAACCAGCTCACGATCCAGATCCAGGATTTTCTTTAAGGCAACTGTAGCTTTGGCAAAGATGTCCAAGTTGTTTATCTTAGAATGCACATTTTTATAAATATGTTTCAGGGCCCTTGTAGTGTACTGGTTTACACATTCTCCTTACAAGCAAAAGGTCCCTGTTTAGATTCCAGGTAGGGACACAAACGCCTCTCACCATGGAGGGTTGCGTCATGTAGGGCATCCAATGTAAAACCTCTGCCAAGTTACCAATGCGAATTCATTCACTGTGGCAATTCCTTGGGGAGAATACAAGGGAGCAGCTGAAGGTACATAGTTATTTTTTATAAATATGCTTATGTGTTTTTTTAAGCTTGGATTCTTTTAAAGACTGTGTCATAGAAATTTTTTTCTTTTATGCCTTGAAGAATGAAACAGAGGAGCACAATGTAAATACATGATATGAAAGCAGGTCATTTGTTTCTAAGTCCTCCATATTAACCAGAAATTGAAGATTGAGATTACTGTAGTTTAACCATTAAAACATATAGCTTTGACAAAATAAATGTATAATTTACTGCAGCATAAGCACCGGTAAACCACTTATTTTGTACAATCTTTTGCATAGACCAATATGCCGCAGTAGTTAAAACACAAATGTAAACAATACAATTTATTTTTGAATGACTGAATTCCATTTAACTGCTCCAGTTTCAGGAACCCATTATTGTCCATGCTGGCTCACTGTCACTGTCAAGTCTGACTTTGGGACAATTGAATAGAACAGTGTTATTAGTGAAGACTGCACTTTTCTTACTTTGATAGAAGTCAGAATGTCTGTGCTGAAAAGAGCCCATCTTCAAGGGTCCACTTTATAAAAGATTACACATCTGCCATTATTGATGCGAAACACTTCGCTTATTATTCCAAGCTCCAGTTGCATTTACATTTTCACTTCCATCCATTCCACACAACATATGTTCTGTCAAGCAACAGCTGGGTCATAATAGAAAAACAAGACAGAAGTGCAATTTTCTTAAAATGATTTGACTCCAACCTGTTAAAAATTCTAATTCCATGTTTTTTGATAGGATTTTTCTCCCTTACATTCTTTATTTTGTAGGGAGAATCAAAATACACTATACAGAAGTATTACACCTAGAGGAGCTTTTATGACATCCCAGTCAAAGTTGGTTCCCCTTTGCAGCTGCAACAGCTTCTAATATTCAAGAAGAGCTTTCTACAAGACTTTGCAGTTTGTCTGTGGAAATTTTTGTCCATTTAGAAGAACATTTGTGTGGTCAGATACTGATGATAGACGAGAGAGGCTGTTCACAATCTCTCTTCTAATTCAGGGGTATCAAACTTGCGGCTCGCGAGCCACTTCCGGCCTCGCCCCTACTTCCCGTTGCCGATTTGATGTCAAAAATATCATGTAATTCGGCCCTTTAAAGCGCCACATTGCGATTATATAATGAAATGTGGACGCATTTAATTAAATAATTGTAAGAGGTGGGTGGAGAAGAAAGCCAGCGCATCATAAGAAGCCCCCCAGCAGCCTGATCCTATTGCAGCATAACTGAGCCGTAACGATAAGTTTTATCAATAAAAGTTTTAATCCTAATCTTAAATGTAGAGAGGGTGTCTGTCTCCAGAATACAAACTGGAAACTGGTTCCACAGGAGAGGGGCCTGATAGCTGAAGGCTTTGCCTCCCATTCTACTTTTAAAAACTTTAGGAACCACAAGTAGGTCTGCACTCTGAAAGTGAAGTGCTCTAATAGGAAAATATTGTACAATGAGGTCTTTAAGATAGGACGGAGCCTGATAGATCAAGACTTTGTGAGTAGAAGGATTTTAAACTTAATTCTGGATTTAACAGGGAGCCACTGAAGAGATGCCAATATAGGGGAAGTATGATCTCTCTTTCTAGTCCCTGTCATTACTCTCGCTGCAGCATTTTGGATCAACTGGAGGCATTTAAGGGAGCTTTTAGAACAGCCAGATAGCAATATATTTTAATAATCATGCCTAGACGTAATAAATGCATGAACCAGTTTTTCAGCATCACTCTGAGAGAGGCTGTTTCTAATTTTGGTGAAATTGCAGAGGTGAAAAAGGCAGTCCTACATATTTGTTTAATGTGAACATTAAAGGACATATCTTGGTCAAAAATGACTCCAAGATTCCACACAGTGTCACTGGAAGCCAAAAGTAATGCTGTCCAGAGTAAGAATCTGGTTAGAAAGACCATTTGAGGTTTTAGGGCCAAATACAATAACCTCAGTTTTGTCTGAATTTAAAAGTAGGAAATTACAGGCCATCCTGGTCATTATGTCTTCAAGACCCGCCTGTAGTTCAACTAATTGATTTGTGTCATCTGGCTTCATGGATAAATATAGCTTGTTATTATTTGCATAGCAATGAAAATGTGTGCAGTGTTTTCTAATAATATTATATTATATATTATATTATCAATAATATAATGATAATATTGCCTAAGGGAAACATGTATAATGTAAAGAGTATTGGTCCCAGCACAGAACCCTGTGGGACTGACTTTTGTCAGTGAGGAAGGCTCCTTTACATACACAATTTGAAATTTGTCAGATGAATGAGATTCAAGCCAGCGTAATGCATTCCCTTCAATACCAACAGAGTATTCTAGCCTCTGTAATAAAATGTTGTGGTCAGCTGTATTGAGATGAGTCCACTGTCAGAAGCCATAAGATTGTTAGTAACCTTCACTAGTGCTGTTTCTGTACTGTGATGAACTCTGAATCCTGACTGAAATTCTTCACATAAGCCATTCCTCTGCAAGTGATAACACAGCTGTTCTGCTTTCAAGAATTTTTGAAATGAAAGGAAGGTTGGAAATCACTCTTTTATTAGCTAAGATGGCAGGGTCGAGCAAAGGCTTTTTAAGTAGTGGTTTAATTACAGCCACTTTAAAAGCCTGTGGTACGTAGCCTATTAACAAGGATAAATTGCGCAGTATAGTGCATTTTACTTTAATAAAAATAGCAAAGTAGCACAGAGCCTATGAAGATACTCTTTCTTGTAGTGCAGCCAACAATGCATCACACTTAGCAATGACATGCTAGGTAGAATGCTGACTAGTTGAAAAGTTGGCTTAAACAGGAAAGGAATGCTTGTGAAGCTCACTATGAAGAGGAAGCTTTTTGATGCACAAAAAATGAGATAAAAATTAAAAGATAAAAAGAACAGGTAATGGCCATAGTGGCATTTTGATCTGTAAACACCCAGTAACCTTCAGTACAAAAAATTTCTTTGTCTATTGTGATTTCTGTCTTTTCCAGAGGTTTAAGCTAAATGAATCAACAGTGCAAACAGAAACAAAAATACTCACATTAGTGGCTGTTCCAGAAATTTTGACACTGCTTCCAAGTGATAGAACACAGACTTGGGTCTGCAAAGCTTTGTGTACCACCTACGGACTATCAGCAGACTACCATGCGGTGGGTGTTTAACCTCCTGAGATCCAAGCTCTTGTTTGGGATCCATGGGATGGAACAGATCTACATTGCACAAATGAAGTATAAGATGCAGAAAAGCCAAATGTAATGTCCCGATATGAGGATACAGGGTTTCAAGAGGTTAAGGCTAATCTCAGACAGCACTATAAAGAGACTTAAAACAAAATCCCTTCTGTTCCTGATGTAGTGTGTTCATTATATTTACTACCTTAATTTCTTCCGTCTTAATTTGCAGTCTTGAGTTGCTGTTGGCAATTGGACAATTGTCAAATTGTGTTTTCCATATGTAGGTACTGCTGTGCAAAAAGCCAACAACTTATCATTGTGACTGCAGAGAACTAGTTCTCACAGCAGAAGAAGCAGATATCCCAAATTTCAAGACCTTCAAATTATTTTTAAAAATTTGGCAGGATTAACACAATATCCTTTGCTTGATTCACAGCCAGTATTAGGACAGTTTGTAAGAGTTTTCATTAATGATTCATCTGATTTTTTTTTTTTAAATTCTAACATAAAACACAACATAAAACACAAAATGTGGCTTTTATACTTTTTGTGTGTATGTGTGTGATTTATTGGCACTTCACTTTCTTTGAAAAGACCCTGATGATGAAGCTACAGCTGCAAAGTCACTTGTAGTGAATACTCTTCCACCTAACACTTACTCAGCTGAAGACCTTGCAGGTTTTAACACTGAAATAGGAGATAGAGTTGGGTCTGCATGAATAAACAAAGACAATCTAACTGCTACCTACCTCAAAGATATTTTCAGACAACAAAATATCTTTCCAAGTTATTTCAAGGTAGGGTAAAGATCTTACATTACAGACTGAAAGCCAATGATTCAGAGATCCCCTATGAGCAAATGTAAAGAGAAAAAAAACTCCTTTTAACAGGAACAAACCTCTGACAGAATCAGGCTCAGAGAGGGCAGACATCTGCTGCAACTGGTTAGAGTGAGGGGAAAATGAAGAGAGAAGAGAAAATGCTTTCTTCTGCATCAATCTTCTAAACCCATTTCTCACTTTTAAGTGAAACAATGGAATATTCATTTTCAAATGTAAAGAAACAGGTCCAGTGTGGATGAAACTACTCTCTGAGATCTCTCTGTCCATGAACCTCCACCTCAGATGTCATCTTATAATATGATGACAAAAGGTGCAATCAGTGTTGCAATTATCAGGATGAAGTCATCCATTTGTGTTGTTGACCCTGTTCCAGACAAGCTGTTTAATGCCAGCGTCCAGGATACCTCTCCCAGGAAACAACCATTATGATAAAGTGTTCTCTGACTTCAGTTGTCTTTCCCATAGTTTTCAGAAGAGCTACAGTAATACTTCTTCTTAGAATTGGAATTCCTACAGGCCATCCTCTAATCCTCTCTTTCTTTCCCCTGCTACATTTCTTTTAGAAATCTGTATTAAAATAGCTGCATATTGAATACACCTGAATGAAATATCAGAAAGGTCTAACTACAAACTCAGCACAGTTTAAAAACATTTTCTTAAAATTTTGTGCAGTACAGGCAAAGTTGTCATCTTTTGTACCCTATTATCGCTCTGATTAAGTAAACAACAACCCTGCGAGCACAAAAACGCTTACAAGCCACGCTTCTAATTCATCACAACAAACCGTGCCATCACGCAATAACACAAAGACAACTTTGTGGCATTGAACTAACTCTTTTATATAAAAATTTAGTGGGATATCAGAAAAAGGTAGCCTTGCACAAATATTTGGATCCAAACAATACTTGCTGCAAAGAAGCTCTCTCTCCAGGCTTTCCACACATATCCAGAACTGTGTGAGAGTGAATGCATCAAACTTCATCTGTAGGCCACAGTCAGTTGATACATCCAAGAGTCTTTACTGACAAGTGACAGGAAGCTCTCTTCTGTTTGCCTCAGACAAGAGTAATTGGTTTCTCCCCCAACCCAGCTGTGCAGATGTCTCCTCCATGTCAGGGAAGGAAGGATCAAAACCACCAATCAAGTTGGCCAAATGTCTCTGACTGGCTTCAATGGAGTTATCTCCACAGTCTCACTAGAGAGGAAACCAGATGAATCTCCTTTTGCATGTGCCCTTTTCCACCTTCCATATCTTGTAAAACTCCCTGTGATACTGTGTCACAACCACACAGACAGACAGACACACACATTCACGCACACACACAAATGAAAATACGTAGCCATTATTTTTAAGTGAGACAGCTGACCAAACTGTAAATTTAACACTGACATGTTATCGTTGTCTAAAACTGATGGCGAACATGCTTGCAAATGTTGCCTCTTTCTATCAAATGGTAACCATGAAAATTATTATAAAGATGCTAAACTTCATAAAAAGCTAAGGGAAAATGCATAGTGGGATCAGAATTGTGATGGTTTATCACTATGAGCCAGCTCTCTTACATTAAATGATTCACTGTTGATGTAAAAATATTGATTAGTGCAGCTTTAAGATATTAAACTCCATAAAGACGGATGGAAATTGGTTAAAGTCTTTCGTACACAGTATGTGCCAACAATGGTTTGTAAAAACATGTATATCATGCTAGGGAATGTGTCTAATAGACTGGTTCATGAAGTAAAGGATTCATCATGCTATATCAGTTCAGTTTCTCTTGTAAGACAGAAAGTGCTACATTTTCTAATATGTCACCATTACTATAGCATCTTATTCCTCTTAGGGACTTCAGTGTTTAGTTCTTTGATTATAGGCTGGCATAAATGCAGCAGTCTGTGGTTCATAAGACTGAAATATTTTTGGCTCGTGCTGGGTTTAATCTTTTTATGGAGGCAAAGTCCCTACAAAAATATTTCTCTCTCCCACTGTCTTGGTTTTGCACTCATGCCAGTGTCTCTAATAGTCATCATAAATTCTATGCAGACACAAGCCATTCCCTAAAATCTGCAACTTGATAGATGCAGTGTGGAAATAGCAAAGAGACAAATGGATCATGCTTTGGCCAGGACCTCAATTGTTAAAGTAAATATGAAAATTTGGCCTTTTGTTAGTTTAAATTTTAACAGCTGGATAAAGATATAGTATTTACAAAGCATGCTATTCAAATATGTGTGTGTGTGTGTGTGTGGGTGCAGGTGTGTGTGTGTGTGTGCTTGTGTATGTGTCTCTCTGTGTGTGCTTGTGTGTGTGTAGACATGGAAAGTCTTTTACTAGCTTCTCAAACATCCACCTCTTAAAACATGCACTGATAAATTTGTAGTTCTTACTATTGGCTTGTCTGCTTTACATTTCCCAGAGCTACACTTTGTTGTGATACTCAGTCAAATTAGCTCTGGATTCCAGTGATCATCAGACTCATTAAAATGTGTTTATATTGCTATCAATATTTTCATGGCTCAGTTAAAGGACTGCTGCACAGTTATAGTTCTGTGCAGCCAATACACCATCCCTCTGAAGTTAGAACAGCCTTCTTATTAGGACACAGTTCCACACCAACCCCGCTGCATGATTTACTTTCATTTGTTACTTGTTGAGTACTTAATAGTAAGTATTTTATGTAGCCCATGTTAGTTTGCCATTGTAATTTAATGGTTGGCCCACTGAAAGTCCTCTGTGCTTTATGAAATAAAAACCCTTGATAGATTTATTTGCTTAGTGCAAATAATAAATCTAAAGCAGATATATAATTCAATAAATCTGGATTACATTAAAAGAAATGCATCTTAGAGATTCAATTTAGGACTTATGAGGCTTGAATTATAAAAGACGATTACTGCCTGCCTTCTGCCATGACTGTAACAGAACTGAAACTGAAAGAAGTGTTTTATCAAGGCAGTTATTAGAAGTGACTTTTATAAATAAGCAGCAGTTAAGATTACTGTTTGGGGTGATGAGCATTTTGAAGAGATGGTCGCTTGCTTTAAAGACTTGAAGCCAACTGAGGTCAGAATCATGTGGTATATATTTTCATCAGCTTTGCAACTGCAACAGTTGCAGCTGTTGTGCAGTGATTAGCTTGACAGGCCATGTGGTGTGCACAAAGTGCTACCAGGCTAACAGCTGAGTCAAAAGTAGAGGGCCAGAACCTCCTAATGGGGTTTTAGCTGGAACACTTTTTTCTTTCTTTTTTGGATTTTCTGCCTCTGTCTTGGTGGGTGTAAGTTAAAAGTAAAAATTTCCTCCCTTTAAAAGTCTCAGCGGAAAATGATTTGCATTGTATTATTCAAATTGCAGTTAAGTGCATAATACACTCTAATTACATGGTACAGCACTGAGTGTGTTTTGAATTCATGCATTTCATTTTTCAAGCAGACTAACGCAGAATGAATCACACAAAATGAAAAGTGGAAGGTGGTGATTGTACAGATGTAAACCAGTTCCCAGTGCTTTTGCTTTTTACAGGGAGAAGAGGTCAAATGTGCATTTGTATGCGCAAGTACATGTTTGAATGCATGTGTATGTGCACACATACACCTCATTTTCTGCTGGCTTGTCAGTCTACTGGCTTGTAGCATATACTCGAGGGAATCTTTTGTTTGTGTGTAATACCCTTGTGAAGAAGCATCTACAAATTAACTCCAAGCACTGATGGACATTGTTTATCACTGAGATAGGTACTTGATTTTCAACAATCTTCCTTTTACTGAACTAACTCATTTGGTATGCTAAACAGGTTCAGATTAACCCGAAGTGTTACATTTCAGGTGTCTTTTGATTGTTTTTGTGTGTATGTGAGGTAACATCTCAGTGATACGGAAATAGCTACAGTTAAAGGTGCAGTGAATAAAATCTTTACTGACACATAGCAAATTAGAATTTACCTCTGTGTGATGTAAATTTGATGGGAATGCTGCTCACAATCAGTGAATCAGTTATTACTTACTGCATGTTTGGTCTGAAAATAGCCTTTGGCTAGAAACGCAAAGGAGACTTGCATTGGTGGGGGTGTGTAGTTTCAGTTAGATGATGAAATATAGCCCAGGAAAACTGGAGTACTGAATATGAGATAGCCATGACAGTGCAAAGTGTTCTGTATCACCATCTGGAAGGATTTTCCAACTCGGGAAACTTCTCACAGCAAAAATCAATTTTATCAGGTATTTGATTTCCTCTCTTTAAACACTCACCATGTAAACAGTATGATTAAGTCATTCCAGAGAACCCTGCTTTTTTCTTCTTCTTTCTTTCACTTGAGCACACTGCTAACAAAGCAGGAAATCTTTAACTGCCCACATAAGCTGATACCTACCCACTTTGTGCTGCATTATTCATCCGAATTTTACTCATGCATCATGTTTTAAATACAGCTGGATGTCACAGAACTGCACGGAGCATTTGTTTTTATCTGTACCTAGCTGTAGTGGGAGTTGGGATATTGCTCACATGAGGACAGCGCGATTTGGTTGAAACAAAACAGGCCTACTTGGGATTTACAAGCAAAAAAGTCAGACAGCGTGCACAGCAGATCTAGTGCCTGTTAACCGGCTTCCTACAGCTGAGGTGACGTTGGTGATATTAGAATGCTTTGAAAATTGGGCAGAGTAATGCTTTAATAGGTCTTTGTCAGAGTAGATGTTTTGTCTTATCAGATGCTGTGTCACTGTGTGAAAAGCTAATAATAAAAGTAACTATGGCTCTTTTTTAAGTGTTCCTGTAAGTCATGACAGTGGGATGAGAGGATGAATGCACAAAAAGTCAATGCAATTCCTACATAATTGTTATATGTATTACTTTTTTCATGTAACATGTCAAAATACTTTCTGTAAAAAGCTTTTATATTTAAACATTGTGTTAAAATTGTGTTAAAATCTTTCCACTCAACCAAATCCCCAACTGCACACATGTTCAGATTAGGAATGAGTTATTTACAGTTTAAATTTATGTAAGCTGTGTTGGTGGCATTGCCATTACCTCATAGGAAATCATTAACAATGTCCTGCAACGGATGATTGACAAGTTCATTAATTAGATGGCTGCACTTTCAGAGAATGGTGATTTGCCTCCTGTGTTACACGTACCTCTGGGTATTTACATTCTACCTCCAATCACTCTATTCCCCTTGATCATCATTAACATCATTCATCATTAACCTGCTTTTGCACCTCATTTAATGCTGATTCACTGGGGAGGGTCACCTCCACATGTATAAAGCCAGATAGGGGTGCAGTGCAGTCTTGTGCACCAGCGCTGACCTTATTCCTATGTTGCTTTATGTTTTGTTTTATTGACAATCAATCAATAAAATAAAACTCATTTGGGTTGGGATTTCTGGCAGTCCTATATTTGGTTTTGGTATTGTTAGAGTAGTGGTTTGTAATTGCGGTATACACTTTTGCCTCATATGTGAGACGTCCACAGTTTGCAACCACGAGGAGACACAAGGCAGTATACACCAATTGCTGGTCTCAAGCCTGGATAAATGAGAATGTTGCATCAGGAAAGGCAGCCAATGTAAAACTGGTGCCAAATTACATATGCAGATTAGGTAATAACTGAATCTGTGAATTACTCAAGGCTTTCTTGCTCATTTGTTTCTATTAAAATCTGTGGCATTTCATGTGTTACAGTATGGGTTACTTTGAGCCTCAGTTACATTTAGGGAACATAACATTCAGAAAAAGAAGAGATGACAATATCCTGTCGGCTTGTAAACAGCAACTGGAATATTTAACACAAATTACAGGAGTCATGTGATTGCAAAAGTACCTTTTACGCCGAATGTAGATTTAACAAAGGGTAGAACTAAAGCTAACAAATCATTATGCAATAGCACACATGTTTGTGTGATATATTCAGCCTAGTTTTACATGACCCTCTTGATTTATTTTGCATATGAAAAGATTTTTACAACCACTGCTGTAAAGCTTTTTGCTGCAGAGAATGACAAGATTAAAAAAAGTTATACATTGCAGCTTTAAGCCAAGATACAGCCTCTCTGCTGCGCTCAGATGTTGCCAAGAAAATGAGAGTCATTTGGAGTAATGGCTTCCTAGAACTCCCCTTACATCAGCATGAGTGTAAAGGAGGATGAGTGGCAAGACACCAGGATGTTTTCACAGCTCAACAGGAATCACCACCTATTCAACGAGACTGGAAGCTCACGCAAACTCCAGCTGTGGAAATAGAAACGGAGATCATCACCGCACACATTCACAGGACCTCAAAGTGCATACACACACCTACACATGCACACTTAACTCTTAATTATCATGGATGCTGGAGTCATCAATTATTAAGCACACTCTAGGCGTTGCTAATGGTATTTTTGGAGTGGAAGCTTTATCTACTGTAAGAAGGTAGATGTCTAGTTTGGGAGCCTGTGTAATAATTTATTGTGGCCCCACAGGCAGTTTAAATGCTGTCTGTATTTAAATCAACTCCAACGTCTCAGCAAGTTTAAAGGGTTTTGTCTGACCCTAATTTTGCATCCATTTAGATTGCAATTACTTTCTTGCTGGCAAACTAAGCCTATAGATACTCTCAGACAAACATTTCAGGCAGATGCTACTGTACCACTGCAGTGCAAGAAATAATCTGCACCATCTACTGTATTACACATTGATTTCATCAGTACTTTTATCATTTTTTTTTACCTAAGGAACATTGGGATAATCTGATTCATGAGTTACATAAATGACTTAACAGGCAGACAGAATAGCTTAGCATTTAGAGTCATACTGTGTCACTTGTTATAATGAAGGCACTTTGATTGACAGAATATCATATCAGAGCAGATGGCTGCAGCGCTTGAGGCCAATGGGGGACATTTCGGGGAAAAAGAATATCTGTTGGGATTTACTGTAAGACATTGCATCCAGTGGTTTAAAACAAAATAAAACACCTTAATATCAAGGCATTGTGACAAGGCTTGAAATTCACCTCTCGGTTTTAAAACAAATGCTTTCAATTTGGGACAATCCAAGCATCACCAAAGTGAGACATTGTGCTGGGTGAAGAAGGGATACTGTATTTCAGAAGGAGAAAAGAGAAACGGTGAAAGGCTTTGGTAGTGAAATCAGCAGTGTTGCCTGTCAGCTCCTCTGTAATGGAAAATGTATTTAAAATGGGGTCTACTGGATCTCATTTTACGAATCATTAATAATAAATTGGTGCCATCAATCCTAATGATGACGGGTCCCCTATTATCAGGCCAGCATTTGGGAAACTTCTCTTGGCTTGGATCAATTAATTCCCCTTTTCCCTCAGCATAAAACATCTGTTTGGTTTCAGGAAAAAACAGTGTTGCATAAAACAAAGGACCTTGGGGTTTGTAGTGTCACTAGTTGGATGTCTAACCTACTTAACCTCTGTTTGCTTTGACCACTGATACCAAGAGACAGCAAAGACAACGATCACACTCAAGGCAGTGGTCACATGCGCTATAGGAGGGGGGAATAAAGTGACACCACTATAGCAAAGTTAAAGAGCCGTGACTGTACATGCTCCAGCCGTATGACCACACTAATAGAAGAGATTATTTGGAGTACTGGGGGCATTATGGTTAGATGATCATGGCTATGTCCTTGAATAACATCCATCACTCACATTTTCCCCTTCGCTTCATGCCATGTTTACGACCATGTCTTAATATGCAATCATTATTAGGATTTACTTTCAAATACACAGCATATACAGGTAGGTCACTGCACACAGATGCAGTTTATCACAGAAAAATAAAGTGGGGTGCTATTTATTAAACTGTAAACAGTGCTATTTTCCTTTCTCATCAAAGCTATGGGCTGGCTTCCAGCATTGAGAATGTTTAAAATGTGCATGTCAGGACATTTATACAGCTGGATAGTTCTTAAGAACATTTATGGGCCTCTCTGGCTTTAATGATGTATTACCAAGCTCTAACTCTGAAAAGAAAGCAGCTGAAAGAGTGTTGATTTAATTAAATTAAAGCTGCAATTAAATAGCAACCCTGTCCTCAGCCAAAACATTTTGGGTGTGTTGAACAGTTGTTTTACATTAGGATCAGACAGAAGAATACAAATGATGTTAACTGGAATCATGATATCTATTTGTTCATTTAATCAGTGGTAGAGTTGTGCATTTTTAATTTCCCATTACTTCTGTGCAATGTCAACAGCAAGAAATTTGTTTAATTTCAACCAGGAGAAGTGTACAATTATGCTAATAGCAGCTTGCTTTAGCTAGGGGCAGAGCACCAAACTCACTCTTGCACTGTCTGCATGGCTTGCATCAGTTCTGCAGTCTGTAAAATGCAGAGTGTTTCATAAAAATGTAGGTGGGAGTGCCCTCTCTGCTGATAATTTATGTATTTTAAGAAAGAAAGAAAGCAGTCCTTTAATCGTCCCACAGCAGGGAAATTTAAAATTCTTTTAACTCGGTTGATGTTTTACATATATAACTCTACATGCCACTCAAAGTATACATACACACATGCACAAGCAGTAAATATGCATTATGGAGAGGTGACAGAGCAAGAGAAGGCGTGAAATGCGCCAGGGGAGCAATGTGGGGGGTTCAGTGCCTTGTTCAAGGGTACCTCGGCAGTGCTCAGAGGGTGAAGCGACACCTCTCCAGCTTCCAGTCCATCCTCCATGTATAGTGGTCCATGCAGGCCTTGAATCAGCGCTCAGCAAAGTTCTTTTTCCTTGTTCCAGCTTTTTCCAGGCGCTCAGGGTGAGTCTTGAACCAGCATCTCCTCGGAGACTCTCACAATCCATGTCCCAACAGACTGAGCCACTGCTGCCCTGAGTGGCCCCCAAGAAGTACGTGTGCACTGTCGTTACAGTTACCAGCAGCAGTACTGCTAACATTCACAGCTTATGCTTAACACCATGACCCCAAATTTATGTCTATTGAAGGCAATCCTCTAAGCTGTGAGCTGTTTAACTTTATAAGTTCACCTATTTATTTTTGTTAAAAATGCAGATCAATGGCACTAATCCCCTAACCAGTGAGCTAATGATACTCATTAGTTTGGCCTACTGTATTATTGGCTGTGTTTACTACACTGGTTTAGAACAGGACTACTGCTCGACTTTTGACTATTGTATATTCATGTTCACTATCTCAAAGGTAATCATTAAATGCATGAATTGAGAATTTCTATTTTGAGTCCTAGTTAAATCAGTTTATTAGTTAATTGCAGTCAGCTGTGTACTAGCTTTCAGGCATACCAGGACAAATCCCAGAGGACTGTCATATCATTAGGCCAGTGGACCATCAATAATTCCAAAAAGTTTTTACTGGCACGCTCTGTGTTTTTACCAGCCCTCTCTATGTCTTCCAATATCACTGAAAGCTTAAAACTAACTAACTAACTAACTGCTTTTCTCACAAATCTAATCATATGTCAGAATCAGAATCAGAATACTTTATTAATCCCAGGGTGGAAACTGTTTATATTACAGATGCTTAATTAAATATAGATAAGTAGAAATATGAAAGACAGAAAATATGAAGATAAAAATATATTGATAAAAATAGTGTAATATATAACATAGATACTCTGAAGTTAAAAAAAAATATACTATATACAAGCTGTGGCAATAAAAAGTAGTCCAGGTGTCATTGGGAGAAGTTGTAAACTTTGATGGCCACAGGTAGGAGTGATTTCCTGTGGTGTTTCGTGGAATGAGTGTTTGGCAGAACGTGCTTTTTGTGCCTGTACAGTACGTCATGGAGAGGGTTTGAAGAACTGTCGATTATTGTCTATAACTTGGATAGCACCCACCTTTCTGACACCACCTTCAGAGAGTAAAGCCAAGACATACCGAAGATGTTACTGGCCTTGCGGATCAGTTTGTTGGGTCTGCTGACATCTCCTAACCTCAGTCTGCTGCCCCAGCCCACCACAGGATAGAGGATGGCAGTGGCTTCCATAGACTCATAAAACACCTGAGCATTGTCCAGTTGATACTGAAGAACCTCAGCCATCCTAGACAATAGAGACAGCTCTGGCCCTTCTTGTAGAGAGCTTCTGTGTTTTTAGTGAAGTCCAGTTTATTGTCATTGCGAAGATTAAGGTTTTTATCATCCTCCACTGTCTACACACTGGACAATGACAGGGGTCAACAATGTTCTTGTCCTCATCATGACCACAAGTTCTTTAGTATGATTATGTAGTATTAGTAGTAGTTCCTTAGTACCAGTATGTATAAGCTTATGCAAAGAAAGACTACATTTCTGCCTGAGACTTTTAAAGTCTTCAGGGTGACAAGTCATTTGACCAGCTATGATGTTTCTCCTTTTGATCACTTTATTGCCTGTATTGACTATATATTCCAATAATACAACCCTAACCCAAATTTGGAGGGCACATTAACAGTACTGTGCAAAATCTTGACCCACCTCTCATTTTTTTAATATTTTGCTTCCAAGGAGCCAGATTTTCTTGTTAAATTCTTAAAGTGGCCTTGAGCAAAAGTGGTCTTTCAAAGTTTTTTTTTTGGACATTAGTTGCTTTTTCAATCATTTTAGTCTTTGTACCTGTACTGACCATTTGCAGAGAAATTATTTTTATTGCTGATTGTTTGATAAGCTACTTAACACTGACTTATAAATCACTCAAGCATAGAAAGGGCACCTAACACAAGGAATGACCAGTGTTGTGTCTACACAAATCAGACAACTTAGTAAAGAATCAATTTTAAATTTTACCTTTCGGCAATTTGTTGCCAGCAGCCTGTGGCAAAAACACATTTATTTTCTCATTTCTTTAGCTGAATTTATTGAAAATGCCACAGCTAACACAGTTTGACAGGCATAAAACATTATTTTTGCAGCACCAAGGTGATTCCCTTGATTCAAGGTGATATATATATATATATATATATAAATTACGCACTTGCCCTATGGGCGGTCTTTTTGTCCTTCAAGCTTGGGTCCTCTCCCAGAGGCCTGGGAGCTTGAGAGTTCTGTGCAGTATCTCAGCTGTTCCTAGGACTCTTCTGGACAGATATCTTAGATGTCGTTCCTGGAATCTACTGGAGCCACTCTCCCAGTTTGGGGCTCACTGCCCCGAGTGTTCCGATTACCACGGGGACCACTGTTGCCTTCGCTTTCCACATCTTTTCTAGTTCTTCTCTCAGCCCTTGGTATTTCTCAAGCTTCGTGTGTTCCTTCTTTCTGATGTTGCCATCACTTGGGATTGCTACATCTATCACTATGGCCTTCCTCTGCTTGTCTACCACTACTATGTCCGGTTGGTTAGCAACCACCAGTTTATCCGTTTGTATCTGGAAGTCCCACAGGATCTTAGCCTGGTCATTCCCAACGACCTTTGGAGGTGTATCACATCTTGACCTTGGGACCTCCAGGCCGCACTCAGCACAGATGTTCCTGTACACTATGTCAGTCTAAGTTCCTACCCTCACCTATGGCCAGAAACTCTTGGTAGTGACCATAAACACAAGACTGTGGATACAAGAAATGGAAATGAGCTTCTTCTGAAGGGTGGCTCCCTTGAAAATAGGGTGAGGAACTCAGCCACTCCGGAGGAGCAGCAGATATTCCTTCACATCCAAAGAAGCCAATTAAATACCTCAGTATTCCCCTGGAAGACTTAGATGAGGTGGCCAGGGAGAGGGAGGTCTGGGCATCTCTGCTGAGAATGCCCACAAGTGGACCCAGAGAAGTGGCAGAAAATGGATGGATGGATGGATGGATGGACTGACTGACTATGAATATTCCGTCACTTTTCCTCTAATGCCACCATGAAGATTATGCTTATCTGTCCTATTGGTGTCCAATGTCAAGATCAGTGTGACCTCATCTCTATCATCTTGTTGTCAGTGAGATCTTAGGAACACCTGGAGTGAACTGCATTACATCTGACACAAATATTTAGTTGAAGTCAGGGGTGATTAGAATTTGAAGATTATTCAATATTTAATAGGAGAAAATCATTCAGCGATGCTATTTTGTATTTATAAGATTAAAAGTCAACTTTGGCACCATGCTGTTGTGCAAAAGAGTTTTCTGGCTATTGTTCAATGGCATAAGTCTTTAATAGAGGAATTGGTGACACTAATCTTTGGAGCACACCTATTTAGTTTCTTGAAACTCTTCACTCTTTACCACATAAATTAAGAATCTACGTATACTTGGGTATAATTCTGTAGGTTAGTGGAGACATGCAGCTGGAAGACAGTAATTCTGTTTTGAATAAATATAATATTAATTATTGGATGAATACAGATACAGACATATACGTGGTGTATACTGCTTTGATGTCTGTTTGAGACATCACAACTTCAGTTTTAGTAGTGCTATATGTATTATGTTTTTGAATTACTGACTTAATAAAACATTTGCTTTATGTTTTGTCTCTTGTTTTCCAGTCTCAGAATCTTGATATCATTTCATTTTAATTTCAATCAACTCTAAATATTAAAATATAACATGGGGACTTGATTGTTTTGCAGTGTCCAATGATTAATTTCATGGTAGTTGTTTTTAAAACAATGAAACACTTTGGACTATCTAGGTTATTGTAATGTGTGGTTGACAACTAATAATAATTTCCTCCCAGGTAAACTGACTTACAGAGTGTGTCATGGCAGAATCAAAATGAGCCACTTCATATTTATTCATTTTTAAAGCCATTTTAAGCTTCAGATAGAGTGGGCCCCAGAAATCCTAAGGTGCGGCAGCTTTTGAAATGTTTCTTAGAAAAAAGCGTTTGCCTCTATTCATCTGTTCCCCATGGTAAATTAATGTTTTCTGGCATGGAATAGGTTCTTGAGAGTTAATACGAGTGTCCGTTAAGCCTCTAAAGAATGTGCTGCTAACCGCACTGTGGTGATGCATACTGAATAGGCACATTATAACAGGAAATAGATGCTTAAATTCTTGTTAGAAATGTTCTGAAAGAGTCTTTCGTTCTCAGGAGCATCCTTGGCCTGAGACTGCTGATTGTTAAGGCACAGACTGAGTATAGCTTCTCCCCGTCCCTGCCTTGTCATGCCACTGCTCAACTCATATGCCAGATCCGCTGCCTGAAGCAACAAATGAGTCATGTCTGCTTGCATGCAACCAGGTCTCACAACCAGGTCTCACTGAAACAGCGCTAGCCCTATTGGCTGCAGGCAATCTGTGACCATTCTCTTAAAATTCATCTATCAATACTGACAAGAGCCATACAATACACATTAAGATCAATGCTGCCAAAGTATTCCAGTTGCCTCAGGATGGGTTGAGCTTTGATTCTGTTACTGTCTGCACCTCCTTTACACCACACAGCCAAATGTGGTCTCTGGGATTTAATTAAAAACCTGACCTTTGACCCCCAGATGAATAGTTACATTAGTCTTTGACAGGTCATTGATCTGAAAGAATTTAATTAAGCAAACAGAGCATTACATGAATGACTAGTTATCACAATCCACTAAGCAAACAATAAATGTCATAGCATGTTGAAAACTGGTGTTGAAGTAGATTTTCCTTGTCATAACATGCACTCATCATCATAGATACAGCATGCAGCACAAATAAAGCATCACTATAATCTGATTTCAAAGGTTTTTTTTGACATGTCAAATATATTTGCAGCAGTGTCGAACTTTGGGCTTGCATTAATCTGTCAGCCTATGGTATATGTGTTCATGACAAATACGTCACAAAAAAGCAGAGCTGTTATTTACAAATGTTAGCCTCTCAGCCAAAGTATTCTTATCTGAATTATGTCAAGGCTTCCCAATGATGTGATGCAGTCAGCTCAGAGAAGCTGTGCTGTTATCTGAGGAAGCATGCGAAAATAGGTCTTTATTGTCTGATGCGGTTGTGTTCATGCCACGTCTTACCCCTGACAAACAAACAAAGCAGAGACAGATGAACAGATTGCACTTAGCGAGCACCCACTCAGGCTAAGCGGACAGGAGCCGTATTGAAATGAAGGGCATTTCAGGTAAGAAGCGATGTCCAAGGCATTTCCTCAGCTAGATTGGCTTAGATTAAGACAAACAAGGCCGTTTCACTCACAACTACAAGCTCAGTTGTGACATTTGCATCCATTTAGATGATTATAAGTGACAGCTACCATGTTCCGGCCTTTACTTAGCAGGATGCTGTGGCTCTCTTCAGTTTTAATTATTCAGGCCTTTGTTGGACAGAGTATTGCACCTCTCTCCCAGGCTTTTAAACAACATGTGATTTGTTACAAGTAACTTTCATCAAGGCAAAGACGCCTTCTTAACACTCTGCTGGTTAAATTTTGAAGTTCAGAACAGTCTGGAGCTTTGCTGGTGAGAACCATGATTTAACTTAATGCTAGATATACTTTTGAAACATGTGCTGTGTCTCATATACTTTTGAAACATGTGCTGTGTCTCATAGTGATGTAATTGTATTTTCTACTTTTCAGCACCAGCATGGAATCTGTTACAGTACTGGCCACTGCAGTATTTTGATTTCAACAATGCATTTCCCTACTGAGGATTTTGTGCTCACCCTTAGAGCCCATCAGTCTTTTCTAGGAAAGCATCCTCAACTTTATAGCAGTTCTTAAAGTTTGTTTTTTCACAAGTTTTTATTTTTTATTTTGTTTTTTCCTTAAATGTTGATATTTTGTTTTAATTCAGTTTACTTCACTATAATTAGTTTGTACCTTTTCTTGGCTCAGTGTAGTTTATATGGTTATCAAGGGAGTTTAGAAGTTGAATATCAGGTTTTGTAACACAAACACACACAACCACTTAAAGCAACTGACTCAGTCAATATAAACACCCCAGTCTCAATAAAAAGAAGTTTCAAAGCCACCCCGCACTAGTCCTTTTAAAACATTTGCACAAAGACCAAAACTAATAACATACAATATGTTTCAGTTAGCTTTTGGTTTTTCCTGAACGTAGTTTGCATTTGATTTCAGCAATATTCTTAACAAGCTTTAATTAAATCTATTCTTGATGCACAGTAAATAATGTTCATTATATTAGCTGCAACATTACACACTGAATAAAATTCAAATAATCATAGTATTTGTCTAAAATTTGTGTATGTTCAGCTCTCTTAATATCCCACTATAGTGTTTAATTAGGGTAGAGGTCTGGACTTTGACTGGGCCATTGCAACACCTCGATTCTTTTCTTTTTCAGACAACCTGTGAAGTTTAACAAGTTGATTGACAGCAAGGCAGACTAATTACAGGGAGGACAAACTGACAAACTCACAAGACTACCACCACAGTGAACTTGAGGGAGACGAGACTATCAATACACAGATGCTAATTACAATCAAGGAATAGAAGGGAGAAGAACACAGGTGACTACAATCAGTGAATAAGGAAAGATGAGACTAAAAAGCAAAATGTGATCCAAAGCACAGGACACAAAAGTAAAACAGGGAATGCATAAAGACTGACATAAAGACTCAAGGACAACACAAGGAAACCACAGGGGAACGAGGAGCAATGACCAAAAATAGAAGAACTCAAGATACTAACTAAAACATGACTACTTGACCTGAACTCTAAACAACTGAAACCAAAAAAAGTGTACATGAAGCATAAAGTCCTAGAATAAATCACAAAAAGAGCACACTAGGATTAACAGAAGCCAAACATAAGAAAACACATGACTAAGGCTCTTAATAGAGTAAATATAAAGTGAACATAGAAACCCATACTTGAAGGCACAAAGAGGACCAAACTCATTCCCTTAGGAAATAAGAACAGAGACCCCAAAACATGAAAATGCTAAAGAGAGGATAAAGTTTAAAACAAGAATGTACAAAATAAGGGAATAAAATCAAAACACACAGGTCACTACACTGGGATATCCAGTCCTGGGAAGATTGACATCTGTCTTGAACATTTTGCAACTGTGAATAATTGTTTTCATTGTAGAATGATGGACTTCAAATTGTTTGGAAATGGCCTTTTAACCCTAACACACACCTGAATGATCCAGACCATCAAACTCACAAAACTGCTTTTGTAGAGGTGGTCACACTAGCTGACAATCAGTTAATCACTGCATTTGATTAGTAGCACTTGGCTGCTACTTTCCCTTTTAATTCTTATGGAAGCAGTAAAGGTGTACTTAATTTTTTCACAGGACTGCATGTTGACCTGTGAAAACTTTCTTTTTTACACAACTAAATATAGTACTGTTTCAGGAAATCTGAATGCTTAGATCTAGTTCTCAGTTAGCTGACTTATCAGTTCAAACTATCTGCAGTGTGGCACTGATCCCAAAGAGTCATATCAGACATTTTTATACAGAATTGTCATCATTAACAAGGAGACTAAGGAGCCCCGCAAGAGATGATACCTCAACATCACAGGGTCAGTCAGGGCAGAAGCAGCTGAGGCCTAAATGCACAAAAGAACAATAACAAGTTCTCAGAAATGCTAGGAACAACTTACATGCCAAGTACCTTGAAAATTGTTACTGTCTACAAAAGAGGGTGGTAACAACAAATATCCTCTGCATAAAGTTTACTGGACTAGGCAGTATATGGCATTAATGATAAATAAAAGCTATGTATGGAATTTTAATTCAAAGCATCCTGTCATTTTTACAGGGTTAAATCATTAAGTAATTAAGTAAAGCATTAAATAATACATAGTGAAGATATTCCTCTTCCCAGTAAACTAAGATACACTGTTTTACTTCAGGGTCACTGAAACAGAATCGGTCTGGTGACCTTTGTATCATTTTAAATCTTTGTTCATGCCTCTCAGAGGAATAAATACTGTGGGGAATTTTGATACAGTACGTAAAGATACAGTGCATCTAATATTGCTATCATAATGTGCATGTCAATTTGGCTAAAAGCATATAGATTAAACTTAAAAGGGGTTTCCCGAATAGTGAATGCTTCAAACAGATTTCAAGTTAGCAGGCTTGGCATCAAAAACAGACATGTTGAGATATTTTTCATCTAAAAAAAGTTACCCAAGCAGCAATTCCTGCAGGATATTCATTTTACTTTCTCTGTCTTATCTATGTGTTTATTTTCAAGAGTTAGTCTTCTTTTACTTAAAAATGAGTCTCCTTTAGGTAAAGTTCTCTCTGCCTCAAGTGCCGTAACAAAATCAAACCAGAGTTGTTGCATGTTTAAAGCATGTTAACTCAAATGCACACACATTTCAATGTTTTTTATTTTACATCTAAACAAGTTTTTATGCTTTTATTCCATTATTTTTTTTGCCGCTTGCAACGGATGCATGATCAGTCAGTGAACATCATGTGTGCTTCTCTTATTGCTGTATACTGTATCAATGCAGATGTTTCAATCCAATTTGTATTTTCAATTGAATTATAATGGAAAGATGCCAAAAATGGCACTTTAGTCTCAAGGATTTTGTGTACAATTCATACAGACATACTTGAGTGTGAAGTGGCCAATTTAGGAACATCACTGACAATACAATAGTTTCTTTTTTTTCTCCTTTCTTTTTTTTGGTGTTGGACAAAGGTTGTGTAAAATGGACAAAGCTGATGGGGATGAAGTTAGAACAAAAGAACTAATTTGCAAGTTAATAGCGCTTAATCAGTTTGTCGCATTAGTGCCTGTTATAACAAAGGGATATGGGCAGAGGGATTTAGACAAAAGAGGGTTTAGAGCTGGTGAAAAGGCCAGGGCCCAGATGTGATAACATTACAGTGAATTTAACATTGTGCTGGTTGAAGGTGAACAAAAATGGATTTTGGAGCCAATAATGTGGATAATTATGCTCAAATATACAGTAGTTAAATATTTAAACAACTGTATGAAGGCGGACCTACATGCAAATGCACACACATGATCAGCCATCCTGTGAATAGTACCTCCGTGTGTTCAGACTGAAATGTATTACAACGCTTATGAAGCCATTTATGAGAGGATTATTTAAATAAAGCCCTTTCCACCTCATAGTCTGACTAAGCGTTTCCAAAATCTGGAATCTGGAGAGAGAGATTTACAACCTGTAGCTCATATCTGAATAAATGCCCAACTTCTGTGGGATACAGACTAGACTCTTGACTCATTAAGGTGATGAATATTCAATTTACCAAGATATGATCTTATTCTGCAAAAGAGCAATATTAATAGGGCTGGGATACATGGCCTTATCCAAACACATATAAATTAATCATGACTCCCAGGTGTAAGGAGAGCATTCTGCAGCAAACATCTGTGGCATAAATTACTCTACTGCTATCACATCATGTCTACCCACAGACAAACAGGAGATTTAATGATTTTTCTGTTTATGTATTTACCTAGGGAAACGTATTTGTTGCCCCTGAACCTGTGTAAAGGAAAAACTTAACTGCAGTGTTTGAAAATTGCAGAGGCTTCCATAGCACTTTATTAGAGCTGTTACTTTGTAATAGGATTGTCGTTTCCCAGATGTAATGTGATATAGATTGGACTTTCATTTATCAAGGGGTTTAATTGCCTCCACCTAGCCTGTATAGAAAATTAGCATATGTTAATAGGATATCAGTTTCACTCCAATAAAGCAAGGTGATCTCATATTATAGTGCTTCCTAGCAACAGCTGAATGTGAAAAAAGACATATATTGGTCAGCTTTTAGATGATTTACCTTCACCTTTAACTTGGGTTACATGATTACAATAGTGTGATATATTTTACAAGCCAAACTCTTTGAGTGAGATAATGCATCCATTGCAGCTCAGTGAGTAGCAAACTGTAGTGTTGGTGCAAAACAGAAGCATCACGCAGATGGTGTTTTGCAGTACTTGCAATGATTTTTCTTTATGGGATTCAAGAACCAATGCAACCTGGATTACAACCACAATGGCACCGCTAATGGCAAGTGCAGATGGTGTTTTTGACCGTTTATTGATAATGACCTAGAAACCAGGTGAGACTACTTTGGCAGATCATGGTTGACTGGGTGGTGGTGGACAAATATCAGTTACAGTTACAGTAACAGAGTCTTCAGTTCTGCAGTGATAGTTTTTCAGATAGAGTATACCTAATTATTTTCAAATAAAGACATGTTTTACTTTTTGACATGCTTCATCCCGACTCTATATAAAGAGTTATAGCCAGGCATTTCTCTGCACTGCACATGCTTTCAGAAACAGATTTGACCATGAGTGACCATGAGTTGAGCAAGCACCCTAGCTTCAGGTTTCTGCTGAAGTGATTAGGCATCTACAGCAATACACCCATCCTTTATCAAAGCCATACAGATGAATCCCCTGTGATAAATATTCTATCAAGCACCAGTCTTTCTCGAAGAGATCCGCATGTGCTGCTTAGAGTATGAGCCCAGTCTCTCATGAACTACAGTAGCAGGGAGTTTTATTTTTATCAGAATTTCCTTTTTTTCATGATTAACTTAAAGTAACTGTCAAGAAATGATCGCAGTATATTTAGAAATCTGACAACACAAAGACACTATCTTACACTGTGGTGGCTGAGTGTGGAGGCTGCATATATTTATTTTAAATAGTATGAAGTATGTTTTTTTATATCTCTTTCTTATTCTGGGGTGTCAAGTTCTGATGTTTGTCAAAGCAGCTAGCATCTCACAGATACAGGACTCCAAAGCATTAGTGCCATGATACACTTAATGGTAAGACAAATGTCACTTCCAACTTGTCACCTCTTCAGGACCAACTGGCACATTTAAACACACCAAGCACTAATTTTTCAAGGGTAAATGTTGTGAAAAGGGATATTTTAATGCAAAACTTTCTGTAATCCTAACCAGCCAGTTTTGATGCCTAAATCTAAGCAGGCAGTGAGCGAAAGTAAGAAGCAAGTTGCAACAAAAAAGCTAAACAAAACACAAAAGATGGTTAGGTCTCTGTGCTCAGTATCAGTGTGGTTGCCATTTCAAGGCACTGACGTCAAGGACACTATGTGTGTACCTCTGTGAAGGCAGCAGCTTCTGTCAAAAATGCACAGTTTGATGCCCTAAGATGAGAAGGTGTTGTGTTTTCTTTCAGAGAGAGCTATTACTTACAGAAATAATTGAACCAGACCTCTATTTGAGTTCAAAAAATTTTGTTCAGCTCTACACTCTGCTTGCCGTTAAGTTTTTTTTACATGTGGAATGCAACTTTACCAGATATGGAAAATGGAAAGAGATATGCAGACTCAAAATATATCATGTTTCATCATGTTATAATTTAATGAATAAATGTGCTGCTGGAAAAAAAAAATTATCTTCTTTTTATATGTAACCCCAGTTCATTTCAAGATCTATTTCCATTGAGTTATGTTGGCTGTTTTTTCTCTATTCCCCCACCTCCCCAAAAAATTAAAAAGAAAAGAAAAGAAAAAAATACATTTTTGTACATCTGTTGAAGAGTCCATCTGAAATGCTGGCTGTTCAGTGCCTGTTGTGAACTATAATACTGTAAATTGGTCCGAGACCTCCCAAGTAATAGGCATATCAAGAGATTTTTGCACAACACTCTGACTCAGTGCACATAGCCTGCCATTCTAAGCACACCATCACTTCAGATGTTTGAGTCTTCATTTGCCATGACAACAGTGCAGAGGATAGAGCATGACACATCTTTGACAGACTGGGGAGTAAAATAGGCCTGTATGTGTTGTTTTCCTGTCACTCTCCACTTTATGTAACAAACATCTATTAAAGCCAGTGCTTCTCCTTGCACAATCCAAATTGCTTTGCAGAGTAGATAATGGTGTTTTATCATGCGTCTGCAGACATCCAGAGACCATTAATGGATGCTCCCTTGCCTGGTGTAACATGATGCACTAAGCCAAGTGGTCAAGTCACAGGCTGGGAATTAAACCCTTTGGAAAAGGAGGTGATGGGGATAAATGCATCTTCCCTGTTGTGCTCAAAAACATTTTATCACCCAGTGAAAGTAATTTTATTATTTCATGCTTTGTATATTTTATTTACAGTATTGTGTGGTTTTAGTAGGTGGTTTTGCATGGTTTTTAATTTACCTGCATGTTTTTATTTCAAAAGTCCCTGTTAGTGTACATAGGTAGATCACCTTTCATTTCACCTAATCAACTAAACGAACTAGTCAGCCCAGCCCCTTAAAAGGAGGAAAGAGCAAAGAGGTAGAAGAGGCACAAACAGAGGAGCGCAAAGGATGAGAACGGGAATGGATGGTTATTAGCTGTAGAGTTGAAATCGTGTCAGGGAGGTTGTGGCGTGTTTATGAAGCATCAACAGGAACTGGGGAGACAAGTGGCAGAAGAGCAACAGCAAACCTCTGCATGACTCATAAGGTCAGCGCCACCGGGATTGGAGGTCACACACGGAGACCAGCAGCTGCTGCAGGGGGAGACTAGGTGTACTCCTGCTGCTCCATTAAACAACTTTTTTTTAGGTTATTACCTGTTTTTAGAGGCTGTGGTGACTTGAATTTTTGCTTTGTACATATACCTTCAGGGCTAGTGTCTCTGTAGTGTAGTGGTTTGCACATTCGCCTTGCGAAATGAAATGTCCCTTATTTGAGACCTGGTGGGGACACAAGTCCTTTCCACGGTGGGAGAACTAGGTCAGGAGGGCATCTGGTGCAAAATCTGTGCCAAATTACCTATGCAGATTTATCCACTATGGCGACCCCTTGAGAAAATACAAGGGAACAGCTTTTTTCCATTTTCCATTTTGTAATTTTAAGTCTGCTTAACTTGTCACAGATAGATAGATGAAATTTTATACATAGTTTTATCAGGCTTTTTAAAATATCTTAGGTAGAAGTAACATTTCTAAAGGATTTAATGTATTTAGGAATTTCATGTACAGTATTTTATTGAAAGTTTATCATTTTTTATGACTTGTTGTCTGTTAATTCTGTGGTTACCATCCCCCTCTTGGCTGCTCTCTACCTGATTAAAAAATAACTTGTACTATATTTTTACCTGTTTTCATCCCTCATTGCAGTTTGCTGTTCTGTATGAGTTGCTGTGCCCAACACACTTGGTTTGCCTAATTATGTGAAATCAGCTCAAGTTGTCTGCTTTAAAAAAAACAGTAATTATTCATGAAAGTGTGGTCTTTGAATTTGCTGACTCAATTCAGTTCATGACCTAAAATAATAAGAAATGGAAGAAAGACATTTGAGCTGCTTACTGTTCTGCCATAATCACTATGACGTAGTAAACATAACTAGTTATGATAATGAGGGCATTCATTAAGCTAATTAATGCATTAATTGGAAAATTTTCTGTGTCAGCATCTCTGAATTTACATAACCCAAGTGGTATTAACATGATCTTTGTACTGTAAAGCACAAAGTAGTTACTTAAAGATTTAAAGACAAGCCACTGTTTGTAATTTAAATGCAAATGTATGCAAAAACGTGCTCTAACATCATATGGTCTACTTTCTAGAGTAATCCTGTGGTGTGAGTATGGAGCTCTTGAGTGATTGTGTTCTTGTAAATGTGTCAACAGAAATATCACCCGGGATACTATCTTCCCAGGTGATATGTCTGTAGCTGCAGAGTGAAAGACAGAAAATTATGGAGGCATAAGGTTAGAAAACAGAGCCGCTGGTCAAACAACCTGATGCTAAAGCATGCAGCAACAGTGATGGCCGATGGCCATGCCTCAGCTTGGCCTGGCTCAGTATTTACACAGCTGTGTCTGGTCTGGAGAACATCAATGCAGGTCGCCACCTCGTTGACCACAGTGGGTCACAGCACTACGCAGACACCATAAACAAATTAGTACAATCTGCTTTGACTCAGAAACTTGTGGGTTGGCTCTCATGAACATTGCTGACAGTAAACACTGTATTTATTTCCAAGCACTAAATATAATCTGAATGTGAACTTTTATTTACAGGAGACTGATTTTTATTTCCACTTACTGCACTCAGTTTTCAGAGTATAGCTGTTTCTCTGAGCTAGTTTCTGTTATTAATAGCATTTTAATTAGATTACTGGTAACTGTATCTAACTGAGATGAGAAAAAGAGAGAAAAGAGAGAAAGGAATACTGTGGTTACCTTTAGTATCAGGGATATTGTAAGCAGCAATGACTTGCTTCAAGTAACATTTTTCTCCAATTTGTATTTGTCCAGTATGATGCATTTAGCGCTGCATAACTTCACCATGGGCTTATTTAGATTCTTTGCCCTAATTTGTGTGGACAGGTTGAAATGCTCTAAAGTGTCTGCAACTGTAAATACCTTACACTGATACTTGTGATCAGATGGGACAATACACCAAATGTTCATAGTGTTAAGGATTTCTTAGAAAGATTTTCTGCTTCATCAGTGCAGAGAGATCAGTCTCTCCTTTTGAGCTTAAGTCAATAAGTGGACATTTGTGACATGTTTAATCAAAAAGTTTCAACCTTAAATTAAGCTCATGAATCAAAAACAAACTGTCTGGTCTGATGCACACCATTTGTTTTCAAATAAATCTGTTTTGTTACAGGTTTACATGTTTGCCTTACAAGCGAAAGGTCCCTGGTTTGAGTCTAGGTGGGGATACAAGCCCCTCTCACCATGGAGGGTTGTGCCAGGAAGGGCAAGGGTAAAATTTCTGCCAAATTACCAATGCGGATTAATCCGCTGTGGCAACCCCTTGGTGAGAATACAAAGGAGCAGCTGAAGGTACATTCCTGTTGTGTTACCTAATCTGAAGGATCTAACAACCTATCTGCATATCTTGAATAGCTGCTCTCAGCACATGAGCCTCTGATGAAGAGAAGGACGTTTCTCTGTATAAATTAAACAATAGTCACATGTCTAGATTTATTCAAATGTCAGTTGGGGTCAAAAGTTTGGAAAACATTATAGATTTTTGAATGTTATTCTTCAGTAATGCATAAAAATGATGGCTTGAGGTCTATTAATGTTAGTTTAAATTCTGACAATCTGTCTGAATTAGGTAATGGAGTTAAGAAGTATTCTTAATTTTTTTACTGGAAAAATGTCATTCTGCCAGTGTCACTCAAAATAACGATAAATTATTATTATTTATTTAAATTTCTCCTTCCACTTAAACTGGCATTAATGCAGGCTGAAGAGTGAACGAGGGATATTTCTAACCCCCACAGTTAATGCTTTGTGAGAAATGTTAAGTTTAATGTCAAAAGAAATATCCTGCTTGGTATGAAGTCATGCATTTACAGAAGACTGAGAAAGTGCTTAATATTTAAAGAGCATAAGGAAAATTGCCCTTTCCATGATGGATCAACGACTTCATCTGAGTAAACACAGAAAAGTATGGAGCACTCCAGGGCTGAGAAACAAAGTCACTGCTGTCATCATACTCTTTTTCAACGCATCCTGCCATGCCCGGTTGTTTAACCTCGCACACTAGTTTCTAGCATTATAGTTCTCATCTTGGTAAGTGAATTCATTGAGAAACATCTCATATTGTAAAATGGTAAATGGTGTGTACTTATATAGCGCTTTTATCTACCTTATTTCTAAGGCCCAAAGCACTTTACAGTTACACTCACTCACCCATTCACACACCGATGGCAGTAGAGCTGCCACACAAGGCGCTAACCAAGCCATCAGGAGCAACATGGGGTTAAGCGTCTTGCCCAAGGACACGTCGGCCAGCAGAGTGGGAATCGAACCTGCAATCAACCAATCAGAGGTCGACCGCTCTACCTCTGCACCACAGCCGCCCCCTGTGTCCTTAACTGGGACAGTATCCTTCTCTCTGATACCACTGTCAGTGAGTCAAGCTCCACATTCTTGATGTTACAGGCCTTGCAGATCAGTTTGTTGAGTCTGTTGGTGTCCGCTACTCTCAGTCTGCTGCCCCAACACACAATAGCCCAGAGGATGGCACTGGCTACAACAGACTCATAAAACATCCTGAGCATCATCTGGCAGATATTGAAGGACCTAAATCATCTCAGAAAATAGCGACAGCTCACTCTCTTCCTATAGATGGATTCTGTGTGTTTAATGAAGTCCAGTTTATTGTCAATGTGAACACCAAGGTATTCGTCTTCCTTCACTATCTCAACACAGACCCCATTGGTGAAAACAGGGGTTACTGGTGTTTTGGTCCTTTCCATGTCCACAACCAGTTTTTTAAATCTTTGTCACATTAAGCTGCAGATGGTTCTGTTCACACCACATGACAAACTTTTTAAAAACAGTCCTGTACTCGTCCTCATCACCCCACTGCAGAGTCATCAGAGAACTTCTGAAGGTGACAAGTCTCTGTGCAGTAGTGAAAGTCTATGGTGTAGAGGGTGAAGACAAAGGGAGAGAGAACTGTGCCCTGCAGGGCTCCAGTGTTCTGACCACATTGTGCAACACACAGTGTTACAGATGCACATACTGTGTTCTGCCAGTCAGGTAGTAAATAATCCAGGCCACAAGGGAGGCATCCACCTGCATCACTGTGAGCTTCTCACCCAGTAGAGCCGACCTGATGGTGTTGAATGCACCGGAGAAGTCAAAAAACATGACCCTCACAGTGCTCAGTGGCTTGTCCAGGTGAGTGTAGACACGGTTGAGCAGGGAGATAATGGCGTCCTCAACTCCAAGTCAGGGCTGGTAGGCAAACTGGAGGGGGTCTGTTTGAGGGCTGCCCGGAGTTGCTCCAGGATGAGTATTTCCAGGGTCTTCATGATGTGTGATGTACAAGTGCCACAAGTCTGTAGTCCTTAAGGTCACTGGGGCACTGGCTGGTGGTTACTGGCCAACTGCAGGAGGGTTGGAGGTGTGAGCAGCAGCCGCAGAGTCAAATCTGTTGAAGAAAAAAAAAATCTGTTGAAGAACAGATTTAGATAATTAGCCCAGTCCACAGTGCCTTCAACTTCTCAGCCACTATTTGGTCTCAAACCAGTGATGGTATTATGGCATCAGTCCAAAAGTTAATGTACAGTTTGTGATGAATTCTGTGCGCTCATGTAGTGTCTTTTCTGTACAGAAACTGGCCTTACATAACTCCTGTCTATTTCTGCAAGTATATTGCTGGGTGAAATGTATGTGTGTAAAGGATGGTCTCCCACTTGTTCATCATACCCCACCATGTATGGGTGTGTAAGGTAGTCTCCTACCTGTTGAGCATACCTTACCTTATAGAGAGGCTGTAACTAGTTCTCTCCATGCCTCACCATATAGAGAGGCTGCAACTATTTCTCACAGTGCCTTACCATATAGAGAATTTCTGCGTAACAAGTTGAGAAAACTGTCCTTGAATTGTCTTTTTTTTAAAAAGTTCATTGACAAAGCTGAGACTCCATTAGAAACAAAAGCTTTGATTGTCCTTAGTAACTTTGTCTAACATAAAGCTAAAAAGACC
>VUQH01082245.1:0-10954 GCA_015106775.1 Etroplus canarensis | reverse complement strand
AAGAGAGGAAGACCACAGAGAAGATTCATGGATGTAGTGAAGGAGGACATGCAGAGGGTTGGTGTGAGGGAAGAGGATGCAAGGGGTAGGGTGAGGTGGAGGCAGATGATCCACTGTGGCGACCCCTAATGGGAGTAGCTGAGAAAAGAAGGTTTTATACATAGTCCTCCATTTTCACAGGCTTAAAATTAACGGGACAACTGCCTGACAAGCAGTGTCATGGTGAGGTAAGACCCTTGTTATCCCATGATAAATTAAGTAGATAGAAGATCTGGCACTGATTCCAAATGTATTTGGTAGCTTTTCACTGGAAATTTCAAGGGGTCCAAGGAGATGTCAGTACACATGAAGGAGGCTTTAGACAGATGGATTGTATTGTATTACAGACACACAATGTGTATGTGTAAAGCGCAATACGTAATATAAATGACTCCACATTTAACACTGTTGAAATCTGAAAGTCTGCACTTCAATCACATCTTAATTGTTTGATTTAAAATCCGCTGTGGTGGTACAGAGAGGAACATAATTTTTTTTTTTAAAAACTGTTCCAAAACTTCTGTACCTAACAGAGCAAATCAACAAGGAGACGTTAAGCAGAAACTGTTTTAACTGTTCCCATTTGTGTGATGTAGGAGGTTATTGTGACACTTCTCTTCTAGCTGAATCCTTTGATGCAGCTAGAAGGGGAGTGCAGAAGAACAGCACCAGGTGCCCAGAGTCATCCTGCCCATGGCTTGCCATGCCGCACGTCTGCAAGAGTGTGTTGGTCGAGGACTGGCTTACGCAGTCATCAGAAGACATACTGCCAAGGACACCTTCCCCAGTGATCCTCAGAATCAACTTCAGGAGGTTTTCGTCATTGCTTGTGTATTAGTCAGTGTGTGTGCATGTGTTTGAGTTAAGGTGATGCAATTTGATGTATTTCTGCTTAATTGCAAAGAAAGTTTCATAACTTTAGATGTCTAAAAATCACAGTTTTTATCCTGATCCTTTTTCTGATTGTGTTTATATCCAGGAAATTTTAAAAAGTATAAAAATTTTGTATATGAATAGAAAACACACAGGAGAGAAAAATGAGAACAGAAACTAGACAAACTGAGTTACATAAGTTGTTTGCTCACTCCTCCTTGTCTCCCAGTCATTAGGAGTTCTGGTTCATCTTTCTGCCTGCATAACATTATTGAGATTAATCTTTTTACTGAGAATTGAGTTTCAAGTAACTGGAGGCAAGGGTGAATTATATGATTTCATTAAGCGCCTTAATCAGATTATTCCCAGCAATTTAAAGATTATGAAACGTTGTTGATATCCCTGGGGAAATCGAGTAAATTGTGGCAGCAAATGTAAAAACAGGCCCACAGGGTAACAGGTTCATTATCATTACAGGCTGTTTTAATCTAGAATATTACATGCAATGTGGATTAAATGGATGTCCATCAATTTATATGAGCACTGTTTTAATACAAACCTTTTAATAAGCAGAAAAGCAACTCAACAAAAAAGGGAAAAAGTGAAACACTTAAATTCTTTGGAACAAATACAAACACAGCAAAGAGTGAATGAGGCTGAATATGCACGACACCTTTGCAGTTAAAAGTTTCATATGAACTTAGCATCCAGTGATTTGTGTAAATATAGCATGGAGTACTATGTAGATCTTTATGACTGTTTGATGCTGACATGCTTGTCCCAGATGTGATGGATAAGGTCTGCCTGTGCTTCTGAGTTTTAAAATCAGACCAAATCCTCAACTCCCATCTGCAGAAATGGAGTCCCATGTTGCCTAAAGACTCTCGTCCCTGTGGCTCTCTGCAGCCTGTGTGTCAGATATCTCAGTTTCTACAGGTTCAGTCAAGACCGCCTGCTCCACTTTGTTGTCGTCAGAGTTCTCGTTTGTTTCTGCATTTAAGAGCGTGCTTTCTTCACAAACGATGTCTTGCTTTTTGCCCCCACGCCTTCCATTGAGACCACTTCTGGCCAGACTTCTCCGGACAGTGGACGGGTCCACCAGGGTGCCGCTGATCACTGCCAGCTCTGAGGTGATTGCGGTGCTGGACATGGTCCGATTTCGCAGGGACGTGAGCTTAATGAGCCGCTCGTCCGCTTTGCTGAGTTTCTTTGGCCGGCCGCTGCGCTTCTGATCTTCCACCGTGCCTGTTTTTTTATGCTTCTGCAGGAGAGCTTGGACAGCATGTCTGGAAACACCTGTCTGCCGAGAGATTTCTCCCTGCGAGAGACCCTGCTGGCGCAGTTTCACCACCCTGTGTCTCGTTTCTATACTCACTTTAGCCATGGTGATTGATGTTTTTGATTAAAGTGTCAGCTTTGTCTGCAGACAAGATGGGCGAATCACAACCACAACCGTGGACGGAAACGCTTCGTCCCCCCCCCCGTCTTCTTCTTCTTGTGGCTTTATAGGCGGTTGGTAAACCTGAAGAGTCAATACCACCACCTACTGGACTGGAGTGTAAATGAGATGCTTGACAGAGGGGGAAAAATTGTTTCACAATTATCATCAATAGGCCAAAGGCTTAACACAAGACTTCTCCAAGAAGGCCTTCCAGAGTAACATTAATCTTCGGCTCCATAGATCATTTGTTCCTACAGCCAACAGGCTGTTTAACTCCGATTAGGACTTTTTGCCACAAGTTCTGAGCGTGTGTATTTGCTACACTGTTATTTTATAATTTTGTAAGGTTTTAATAACTGTTAATTTATTCTTATTTGGTGTATTTTAATTATTTGCTCTATTTTGGGACTATTTACCGTATTTTCATAGATATTTGTTGTATTTTTAGATTATCAGCTGTATTTAAAATTATTTGCTGTACTTTAGATGTAGATTTTTTGCTGTGTTTAGACTACTTGGGTATTTTTTGTTTTAGATGTACGTGCACTTGAATTTCCCCTTGGGATGAATAAAGCATCCATCCATCCATCAATCGCTGCTCATAAGCCTGACATTGTGGTCTAAAATACAAATACCTCGGTGTTCATGCTGACAATAAACTGGACTTCACTAAACATGGAAAAGCCATCTCTATTTTCTGAGACGACTTGGGTCCAAGTCTGCCACACGATGCTCAGGATGTTTTACCAGTCTGTGGTAGCCAGTGCCAGCCTCTGTGCTGTAGTATGCCAGGGCAGTGGTGTCAGAAAGGAGGATGCTTTCTAAATTAAGGACAATATTGGACAATCCTTCACAGCCTCTCCATGACCTGCTGGACAAGCAAACTAGCACATTCAGCAGCAGTCAGTCCACCACAATACACCACAGAATGCCACAGGAAATTATTCCTATCTGTGGTCATTAAACTCTTAAATTCTTCCCTGTGACACCTGGACTAGTTTCTTCTATTGCAACAGCTTGTACATACTGTATATAGTGTTTAACTCTGGAGTTATTTATGTTACATTCTAACAGTTTTACATACATGTTGATATATTTTTCTGACTTTCAGATTTATATTTATATATAACTGAGCGTCTGTAACTAAAATACAATTTCCCCCTTGGGATTAATAAAGTGTTCAGATTCTGATTAAAAGCTTTTTATCCTGACTTGTACAATAAATGAGCCATATTCATAGCTTTATTTTTTTTATCCAGGCGTTCTCTTTGAAAGAATTTTTTTTCCTCCATTGACCAGCAGAAATCCTTTGATTACATTCACGTTGTAGACAATGTAATCCTTGTTTAAAAAAAAATTAACACCATGTGGCACTGGACTTACGTTTTAATATGATTTTCATAAATGTGACCTTTATTATTTGTGCATTTTCAGAATTACAAAGGACATTTTATATGCTTTGTATAAGAGAGGACTGAAAGTACAGAACAGCTGTGGCAATATAACTTTATTCCTCATATAAATGTCACAGAGTATGTGATTCTGTGAATAGTGAGCAGGAACCACAGGAGCATTTACAGAGCTGACAAACACATTTCACAATACAATTTGGTCCCACATACAGTGTGTCTCTATAGCCTCTCTCCTTACATAAATGAAACACAGTATGTTTGCTCTGACTTTTCGTGCTAGCTTTTTGTTTGAGCTTAACTCCAGTAAATGATTCAATATACTGCTGTACATTTAATTATGCTTATGCAAAAGACTATACAATCCATCAAATCTACTTGAAAAGACTTGCTCATGCAGCTTCTACTAAATGTGAGGAAAAGCTGTCTTTATCCAGAGTGTAAGTCATGATCCACACCAGTTTTTAGTCTGTATAGATTCTCCTTGGTGGTCCCACAGCTCAACAAAATCAGCTGGCTTTTGTTATCCGTCAACATCTATTTCAGCCAACATGCCTTTTCCCCCCTGGGATTAAAAAATATTCTGATTAAAGAGTTTATTGATCCAACAACTTCTGGAGTTCAGTTTGCAGACTGTTTCTGTGATACACTACAGTGTAATGTCACAGAAACTCTTTCCTTCACCTGCTGACACCGTCATTTAAATTCAGAGATAGCACCTCCAGGCGCTCAGACTTCGCGTCGCTTGCCCTGCAGGCGTTTCCCATTTTCAGGAGTGCCTTACCTTCACTTGGACTCTGGGACATTTTTTAAGCTCATATACAAAGTGCTGACCAGGGTCGCCTCGTCGTGCATTAGATCCTTACCCCCTGAATGCCTCCGGCACAAGAACGTCACCAGCCTCTTGGGAAACTGACTGCTGAATAGAAGGTAAATGCAAGGGTTTGCGCAACTGTTCAGGCTGGCCAGCAACATCAGGATGGTGAAAGTGGCAGCTGGAATTAAAAGAGATGTGCAAATGATCATGTGTTTACCTCTCCCACTCATACATTTGTGCGTAAATGTGCTCAGCTTCTATGTTTTAGAAGACACATAAAATAACACGTAAATTGCTGCGTAATTTGGGTTAATTATAGGGAGATACCACCACATGCACCTATATACAATAACTTACTCTCTTTAGGTGCATGCGTGTCCCAGGCAGACCACAGCTGGACAGTGAAAAAAGGCGCCCAGCAGACAATATAAGTGAAGACTATGACCACCGTCATCTTCAGCGTTTTCACCCTGGCCTTGGACATGCCAGCCACACTGCTGGCTCTGGATGGCAATGGGAAACTCATTCTCCCCTTGTGTTGAGTTTTTTGATAAATGTTGATCTGGATGGCTCGACAGATGCGCACTTGGCAAGCAACAACTGTGATAACGGGTAAAACAAAAATGACCAGCGTGGTCCATGTGATGTAAGTCTGTAGCCCCCACGGCTGGATGAATCTAGCCCAACAGTCAAACACGCCGGGTGCGACCTCCACCTGAGAGAAAATGAAAACCTGCGGCAAGCTGCCCAGCAGAGAAACCCCCCATGCGACGCACACAGGGACGTTCAGCCTCGTTTGTGTCCGCTGAAACTTTACCATCGGGTTACAGACAGCTTGGTACCTGTCAACTGTCATTACCACGATCATGTAAGTCGACGAAAACATGCCGAGAACTTGCAGGTACTTCACAAGTCTGCACACCAAGTCTGGTCCGACGAACCTGTCCGTGATGTCCCACAAGAGCTGCGGGCACACCTGGAAGAAAGTGACCACTAGGTCCGCCAGACACAGGTGGAACACGAAGATGCGCATTCTGGACATCTGTTTGCGCTGTTTCCAGAGGACGAGCAGTAGGCTGATGTTGAGGATTGCGGCGCTCACGAAGATGACACTGAGCAGTGCGATCTCCACCTTGGCCAGACTCTGATCTCTCGGCGCGTCCTCCGCATCCACAAAGTCACTGTCATTCAGGGGGCACATTGTGACCGTAGACCCTCAGTCTCGACGAAAAGTGTCTGGAATAAAAGCAAAGAACATCTTATATTAAACCAATATGAAATGTATTTTTGAAAGAAGTATCTGTTCCATAAAACTGCCAGCGTGGTATTTTTTATTCCTATGTACCTTCATAAAGTTCAAATGTTGGTGAAGGGGAATTGAGGCTCTGCTCTTGTATTCCAGTTCAGGTGGGAAATGATGCCTGGTCTTATTCCGGAGGGATGTTACAGCTGTGCCTCAGTGTTTTATGTCAGAATGATACTGGGTGGAGCTCATATTCATTGAATAGCTGTGACTTCAGTCTGATTATTATTGCTTAAAGATGAAAAAACTGGATTGATACTGACAATAAAACTAAACCTACACACCATTATTGCTGGTGGATGGTTGTTTAAATATCCCTGTCTTTTTAGGATATGTGAGCAACTTTATGCTGACTTTTTACTGCGAGATAAAATTCGACCTTCAATAAATTAAATAGGATTGCTTGATGTTAGTTATTATCAAAGGTTACTGATATGTACTTAATTTTTATAGATATTCTCAGGAATATTACTCAGTAAAAGACAAGTCATTTTAAATACAGTATGACTCATGTCAAAGAATTGGTAAGTTTAGACCCTTTTTTGGGGTGTTCAAGCACCCCTAAACCTACAAATAACAATAGTAACTGCAGTAATAAGAATGCATTTTATTATTATTTCCTAATATAATCATTATTAGTAGCAGTATCTTCTGTCATAGTGTACCTTTCAGCTGCTCCCTTGTATTCTCCACAGCAGATTAATCCACACTGGTAATTTGGCAGAGATTTTACACCAGATGCCCTTCCTGACACAACCCTCTATGGTGAGAGGGGCTTGTGTCCCCACCTGGAATCAAACCAGGGACCTTTTGCTTCAAAGGCAAACGCACAAACCACTACACTACCGGGGACACTAGTATCTTCTGTCACAGTCTTTGCTGGTATTCTTTTTGTGCATCATCCAGGTGCAAACTATGTACCTAGGGCATCAGTCACTCAAGTCATTCATTCAGTTTATACACTAAGCACCTTCCTGAGGATTTGTGCAGATCCTAGCATGCTGAATTTGTTATTATTATTATTATTATTACTACTACTACACAATATAGTCTACATTAGCAAATCCAGTTGCATGGACTTCATTGTAGTGATGAACTTCACGGCAGCATTTTACAGGACTCATGTCATTCTAAACATGGCTTGAACAGGATGGCTACCAATACACTGAAGTGACAGACTACATATCTTTTTGAGGGGTGCCTGATGCCCTGTGTTGGATTTGCACAATAAAGGGAGGATTTGTATGAACTTGAAAACTTCAATTCAAAAGCAATTCTTTTACAGCCTGAGTTGACATTATCTGTACTTAATGATGCTCCTTTAATTGCTTGATGGAGGACTACAGTTAAGATACTGAAACAATGTTATGCACATTCCTCCTCATATCTACTTTGCTACAAAATGATCTTTGACTTACTTTGAAAAACTCTGTCCATCACTGAACCAGCAAACCTTCTCATGCCTCACATACGGATGGGCTACTTGTGCAACCTGAATGGGCCACAGGTACTGACTCATGGTACTACTCATGAGAAGGACACATACAAAAAGCTAAACTAGAGAAAAAGTTATCAGGAGGGATACAGAGAGAGCAATGATATGTGGCCACCACCTGCAAAACCATTCACTTTGGAGGTTATCTTGTTGTTGCTTCTACAGCATGGGTGTCAAACACAAGACCCACGGGTCAGAAACAGCTTGCCAAAGGGTCCAATCTTGCCCACTGGATGGCTTTGGAAACTGTGGACATTTCAAAGGAGGACATAAATGTTGGACTTTTAGCTGTATTTTCATCAATTTTTACAGTCTCCTTACTGACAAATACATAACCTATTGCCTGTCATACACCAAAATAAAAAATAAGGAAAGAAAATGTATTTCCTTTATTATTTAATATTAAAATTAATAACAGAAAAGTTTATCTTTCAACTATTTACAAAAGATTTTCTATTTTTTACACAGTAAGAAATAAGACTTTCTGTGAATTCACAGAAAAAAAGAAAATTGTTTTGTTAAATTACAGGATAAAGACCTTTATTTCTTAGCGCTGTGCTCAAGGGTTTATTTGCTTTACTACAGCAGTATTTCTTTACAGTGTGGAAGATGTATTCTTGAAATTGCACTTCTTTTCCTTAAAGCTTCTTGGGGAATTAATTTGTAATTAAATGGACTCATCTTTTTCCAGAATCAGAATTCTGATTCGGGCATTGTATTATCAAAAGATATACTTGTTCACGTACACCATGTATGTGACGCAGCCGTGAGCCCTGTGTGTGTCGCCATACTTGTCTTGACCAATCACGTCAAAGAATAGTTCAACATCACGTGACTTTCAACCGGAAGAACGAATGTAAACAAAGAAGTTGAGAAGTAGTTTATGACTGCGGTGTTTTTGCACGTGTTTTCAATTTTTCTGTTTGGTAAATAACACAGATTTTTGGACGAACTATTTAATAAGGTTAGCATAATTTTGATTAACTACTTGCTGCGTCGACGACTGCAAACATCTAGGAAGCTGCGAGCTAGCTTTAGCAGCTGATAGACTCTGCTGTAACAGTTTAGCGTTATTTAGCCTCATGATGCCTCGAGAAAGAAACGAGCCCGTTCCCCTGATTCGCTCCGTGAACAGCCGGGTGCCCGTCAGTGTCGTGTTCCGTAACCGCAGCCCCCGTGTGGTACGACCGATGTGGATTAATTTCCGCGGAGAACCGAAGCCTTACGTTATTATGCAGCCAGGGGCAGAACTAAAGATGAACACTTACGTCGGTAAGTCAGATTTTCACACGTTATTCGTGCAAAAAAGATGACAGATTTTAGTGTTAGTTTCATTCAGACCTGAGGTTTTGATTTACTCATTAAGTAGGCTAACCAGATCCCAGCAAACTAAATGTGGGACAAACACTTTGTGTGGGACAGGGTGGGACATTTTCACAATGCTGAGAGGTTGTCTTAAAACTTCATATCTAACTTAAAAATAAAAATACAATAAACTGCAGGTTACTGGATTTACATCTAGAATGTAGGCTAAATATATTTCAGTGCAACTTTTCCAACTCTTTTGCTACGTAAATACAGTTAGGATTTGCTGTTATTGTGTCTTTCTATAGTCATGATATACTCCTGTATTCTCTCTTGTTTTGACTGCTGGTCACCATCTCTGGGTTTCAGTAGGGGTGTATTCATAGATTGGGATGCCTTTTCAGCCACATCTGAAAATATTAGCAATTTTTAACCTATGACACCCACCCACGTGTAAGTCCACGCCACATTTTCCCTTGGTCAAATTTTAAAAAACCTCAGGCAAAAAAGTGAAGATTCTGTTTCTCTGTATTTACTTCTTGTGACTAGTGTCCCAGTAGTGTCGTGGTTTACACAGTCGCCTCTCAAGCGAAACGTCCCTACTGGGGACACAAGCTGAACGATGGAACATACAGAGAGTGCAGTTTCATGCGCTAGAAACATGGCCCACTGAATGCTAACGTGGAGGCTTTCACTGCGGTGAGAGCAGAGACCGTAAACAGAAATGAGAAGGTCTTGCATTGTTTATTGGCACAAGATGGTGCAAACCAGGGGTGTTTTACAGTGAAGGAGACCGTGTGTAGTAGAAACAGCTGCTGGTGGTAGGTCTCAGACCGAATTGCTTGCCTAAGGAATTCTCCCACGCCATTGTTGTTTGTGTTTACTTGCACGTCCACACGAAGAAACTGCATCTGACGTCATTCACTCCACCTTAGCCGGACCACTAACACAACACCCAGCTGCATTTATCTCTAAACCTCCCCCACCAGAAAGAACAGGACATTAGGTCTCCTGTGTGCGAAGGTTAGGGAAGATTCATGATACAGCGCACGTGTCCAGGCTCATTTACGGTACTGTGTTGGGAGCATGTTGTTAGCACGGAGGAAGCTATAAGCAGGTCTACATGTTGTAGCTGTTCACTGTTACCAAGAGGCAACGTCAAAAATAACAGGTCTGTGGGACACTCTTGGACAATGCAACCAACGCAGACGTGCAGTTCTCCAAAAAGCCAACTATTCGTAGCACGACGCAGATGATGCAGCGCGTAGGCCAATTGCTGATTGGTTGAAAAGTAGTCTGGGACAGGCAGGGAGCAGTCCGACAAAACATTAAAGATTTAACAAATCAGCAAGAAAAGCAGAGCGAGGCTGCAGTGGATACTTCACTCTGGTTCACTTCAGCTCTTTCTTTGTTAGAACTTCGAGCTTTGCCGCCGCTGGCTGAAGGACCAACAAACAAACAAGAGTAGCCTGCAGACTGGTTACTTGTGACACTGCCCCCTGGTGATAGTAAACGGCTACAACATGTAGACCTCCGTGCTCCAAATTTCTTCTTTTGCCTGCTCCCGTTAGGGGTCGCCCCAGCGAATCATCTGCCTCCATCTTACCCTATCCCTTACATCCTCTGCATTTCCTCCTTCACTACATCCATGAACCTTCAGTGTGGTCTTCCCCTTTTCCTCCTGCTTGGCACCTCCAGCTTCAACATCCTTTGTCCAATATATTCACTATCCCTCCTCTGCACATGTCCAAAACATCTCAGCCTTGCCTCTTTGACTGTTTCTAAACTACTCAGCCTGAGCTGTCCCTCTGATGTACCCACTGCCCCTTACTCTAACAGCAATAAAAACTACAGATCCAGAGACAATCAATAACCAAAAGCTCTTTCAAGAAATGGTCACATGAGGTGGAGGAGGCTCTGAGGCATTGCTTTGAATCCACTGGCTGGAGCCTCCTGCAAGAAACGAACCTTGAGGATATTGAGGGGGTCACACATTGCATCACTGACTACTTGAACTTCGTTATGGATGTTGGATGCAGAAGCGAACCAGCTTAACCTGTTTTTTTACAGGCTTGATATTCCAGCAACTGCAGCCAGAGGCAGCCCATGTAGTACCTCTTTTTACACTTCCCACCACCATCGAATGTACAAATGTTGTTCATAGACTTCAGTTCAGCATTCAGTACAATAATCCCTCAGCAGCTCATTGTGAAGCTGAGCCTGCTGGGCCTGAACACCTCTCTCTGTATGTGAGGGACCAAGCAGCCAAGGC
>VUQH01082244.1:0-10598 GCA_015106775.1 Etroplus canarensis | reverse complement strand
TTTTGAAACTTTTTAGAAAATGTATTCATTCAGGAAAGGCTTTTTTAAAGGAAACCTCCTGAGAAATGATGTAAAAGATATTTCTGTTTATTGTTTCCATAAGCATCAGATTATCAGACAGGATGTTCCAGAAACTCAGGAACCCTACGCAGGCCCTTTCTGAGGATCTCAGGGTGTACCTTACCTCGTATGGGCACAGCAATTCAGGAATGTACTGTAGATGGGAACTAAACCATGCAGTGTTTTTAATATCAAGTCAGTCAATATGATGACAAAAATCAATGCTAAATTTGACAGGTAACCAGTGATGAGCTGTTGAAATAGGGTTGGTATGAGTATCTCTTCTAGTATTCATTAAAAACCAGGAAACTGTGTTTTGATCTGGCTGACAGCATGGGAAGTCTTTTTCCACTCAACAATAAATACAGTGAATTACAATAATATAAACAATATGAAATGCTGGCATGGGGGACCTTTTCAGCTCACACTAAGAAAGAAAAGACATGATCTTTGGACTTTGGGGAACCTAAGAAAATTATTTATGCTTTGGTTTAGATGGAAAAGGTGTTAAAAGTTTTGAGGACAACCCACATTTTTCCTTTCTATTAAAAATGCAAAGAAATCAAATAAATACCCCTTCTTTTTTGTAACATTGATTTTTGTATCATAACAGTATACTGATATACTATTTACAAACAGAGCAATAAGTAACCAAGATTGGCACCTTATGGAACACCAGATGTAAAGCATTCAACTTCGGGTATTTCTTTCAGATTTCACACATTACTTCTTTCCAAGAAACAGTCCAGTACCTACCATAGTGAGCTTTAGGTGGTGTCAGCTTAGCTTTGCCTAAAGACTGAAAACAAGTTGAAACGTCAAGGCCAGGTCTGTCTGCAAGTAGCAGAAATTTGGCAATCTGATATCTATATCACATTCGGTGCTTTGCTCAGGGGCACTTGGCAGTGCTCAGGGTGAGCCAGCTCCTCTCCAGGCCTCCGATGTGCCCCCATACACTGAACCTGGGTGGGTCCTAAATTTTGGTCGCCAACCTCCACAGGTGGGTTTCAAGCCAGCGCCGCTCAGCAGCCTCTGTTTCCCAACCAGTCACCAACAGACTGCCCCCCCCCCAAAATGACCTTGGGGGTGCTGTACCATGTAGATTCACAGATGCTTCTGCCCAAGATTGAGGCCTGGGAAGCTGGTGGGGCTGGTTCAAAACAATGAAAGTGTTATGACTGTTCATACTAAGCTTATTATGAGTGTCTCATTTCAGAACAAAGGAGAAAAACACATCGTGCCACAGCAGGGGCCTAAGCTGATTCCTCAGTCTAGACACACAACAATGGACAGACATGTAGGAATACACACACAGATAGGTATCCAAGGAAATGTATGCAGCATATAATAACAGCACATTGCTTTCTCCAAAGACAGACACATATACACGCACACACTTAACTTCTGGAACCAAATTCTCCTTATATTTTGCAATATTTGTGCTCTGCAGATTTGTTGCCTGTGAACATCTGGACACCACATGGACACTATTGTATTCATTTCACAGATATAAGTATCAAAACTTAGGTGTTGTTTATGTTCTTTAAATTTGAAAAAGAACATAACAAAATATCTTGTCAGCCAAGACCATACCAGAGTGTACAATGTTGGCACATTGTGCAAATGTGTGTGTGTGTATATATATATATATATATAAAAAAGTGAATGAATCTAACCACAGCAGGATGGTACAGAAACACGAAGTTCTGACAGCTTGAAAAATTCCAGAAATTTTAATTGTGATAATAATGAAACTTATTTAACTTACTTAATTAGGAACCGATCACTGTGTGGTTAGTGTGAGATCTCATTTTATCACACACCTCAACTATGATTACGTTTCATTCTAAAATTTCTTTGTAAAACACTTGACACCTAATTGCCTGATGTATGCAAGCTGCATTCATGTGAAAATGACAGTTTTCACAGGACTCTGTGCAGTCCTATGAAAAACTAAGTACACTCCTACTGCTTCCATAGGAGTTAAGAGCAGCCTGATGCTGGTCCTCCTTTGAAGAGATGAGATCAAGGTGGAGATGTTTGGCATTAATGCACAATGCCACATCTGGCAAAAACCAAACAGCATATCAACACAAATACCTCATACCAACTGTCGAGCACAGAGATGGAGGAATGATGAATGATGAATGATTTGGTCTTGCATTGCAGCCACAGGACCTGTGCACCTTGCAGGCATTGAGCAACCATAAACTGCTCTGTATACCAAAGTATTCTAGAGTCAAATGTGAGGCCATCTGTCTGACAGTTAAACCTTGGCTGAAACTGAGATTAAAACAGGACAATGATCCCAACCACACCAGCAAATCCACAACAGAATGGCTGAAAAAGGTGTTGAAATGGCTCCAAGTCCAGACCTCAACCTGAGCAAAATACTGTGGCAGGACCTGAAGAGAGCTGTGCATTAATAAATAACCAAAAACCTCAATGAATCAAAGCAACTTTGTAAAGAACAGTGGGTCACAATTCCTTCACAACAATACGAGAAACTGCTAAAAGTCAAACAGAAATTATACTTCAAGTTACTGAAAGTGGTTCCCTGAACTTTTCAGTTATGGGGTGTAGTTAGTTGTTTGCATGACTGCAGGGGGCCTTCTGAAAACTTCCTTTTCACATGTGATGACACTCTAAGACTATAATTTATGTATGCAACATCACAAATCACTAGGCAGACTGACACTTGCACCTAGATATTTCCCATGTACTTACATTTGTGTTGTGCTTCTAAAGCTGATAGCTTAGAAAAATCAAGGCAAAAATATTATTTTGATGTTTATTAGAATCAACATGTAGGCAGTAATGCAAACAAGTTTCTGTAATTTCCTGCTCACTCTGCTACACTTCTATATTTCAATAATGAAATCAGTGTTGTCCAGTGACAATTCTTCATACCCATAACTATCCTATGTGACATCAGTATAAGAATGAACACTGAGGGAGAGATTTTTGTTAATAACAGAACTGTGTGACAACTGTCTGTACTCAATTATGCACACAGTAGAATTTAAATTACTCCCCAAAGTGCAGTACTAATAATACACACAGGAGGGTGGTAGACAAACAAAACGACTCTGTCCTAGACTCTGGCCCAGTAATTAAATAAGTTTAGACTGGACTTAGAATGAATCCTAATAAATTTAGAACAGTCTTTCAATTTTAAGAGAAGCTTATCAGTCCTCTATTACAGTTGGGTCCATGAGTTTTTGGATAATGACTTTTTTGTGTATAATTTTGCTGCGGTTCACCACCACAGTGGATTTTAAATCCAACAGTCAAAAAGTGCAGACTTTCAACTTTGATTCAAGGAGTACTAAAACAATTCTCATATTTAAAATTATGTTAGTCTGTCCCATTACTTTTAAACCTCTGAAAATGGGGCACTAGGTATAAAAATGGCTGTAATCCCTAAACTGTTGCATGCAATTCTTTTGTCAAACTCCTTGAATTAAAACTGAAATTCTGCACTTTGATCACATTTTGTCTGATTTAAAATTCACTGCAGTGGTGTGCATGGGGAAAAAGTCATGGTCCCTAAACTTATGGCCCTAACTGTGTGTGACCCTTCCAATGCCCATATTTTCTCCTGTGCGCCCTCTGGTGGCTGTCAGCTGAAACAAAGTTCAGTTAACCTGCAACAGAAGCCACACCACACATAAATGATCACTTCATTTAAAAATTTCAATTAACTAATCAGGAAATAGTAGATATTCAAAGAATTAGTCAGATGGATATATGCCATGCTTTATCAAAGAACGTACAGGTCTTAAGAACTTAAAAAAAAAATAACAGTGCCCAAGATTATTTCTACAAGTACACAGGATGTACTGTATACAAAAATATCAGACTCTGAATGCATAGGTTAAGTCAATCTGTATTCTGCTTTTTCTAGAGCAACAAGCAACCCAACAAATACAATGTTAGTCATCTTCTTGAAACAGAATCAACGATTCCATAAAAACCAACTGCAAACATGGCGTTCTCACTCACCAGGGCACGAACTGTCCCGCTTTCTCAACTAAGTGCCTGCCTTACATATGTGGCACAACTTCACTTAATAAAGCATTTACGAAATGTTGGGAACATAAACTAAGCACTCTTGTTACTTCCTTCCTGCTTAAAGATAACTTCTTTGAAACACTTTCTTCTCCCCGCACATTGCACTTAGCTTCAACAACAGCATGTCGGTACTTTCCACCCTACTGTTGAACTCCTGCACGATATTAGATTTTTTGACACAAACACAACAGGCCTAGCTGGTTTAAACAAACATACATACAAATTAATAAAAAATACATCATAAAACATACAAATACAGTAAGAGCTTCAGGTATACATTTGAACAGTAAACAGTTACTTTTGATTGTAGGACATGAGTGGTGCCCGCCTACTGCACTGCTGAAAACAAATGAGCCCCAGCACTGAGAATTAAAGGATTATGTGTTGATGAAGGCAGCATAAACATTGCCATCAAACACAACATGGCTGTGCCTCGTCAGCAGTTAATTTTCTTATTAGTGTTAATAGTCATCTTGTCAGTACTCAAGTATTACTTTAAATAAAAACATATATACTAGCAGTAGAGTGGCCTTCCTGACCAAACTAAAGATATAAATTTATATTTCTTCTTGTTTTCAGTTGGTACTTAAAAAAAAAAATCAAGAAGATAAAATGCAGTCACCATATAGGAGTTCAGCTTTGAATCAAAGTGACAGTGTGATTTCTAGTAATGTTGGAGGAACAAGGAAGCACTGAATCATAAAACACTATTATGTCCTTTGCAATCTCCTGTTTCTTTCCTCCTCATTTGGGGGAGTTAAACATCTACCAAGGATGCCTTCTTTTCTGCAGTTAGTATCTCTGCTGGCTAGATTAGTTTTTGGTTTTAACTCCAAACACAATTAAACACAGACAGCAACTGAAAACACCAGACAGAAGGCCTAACTTACAAAAAAAGGAAATGGTAACATCATCAACAACCTTTGCTGGGACTCGAACATTGTCACTCTAAAGCTTTATTTGTGGTCTTGCCTTAATAGTAAGAATCAACAATTTTTAAAAAATTAAATATGAATTCTTCACAGTTGACAGTGTAAGTGTTATGCTGACTAAACAGAATGAAACACCCTGCAAAGCTAAAGTGATAATGATTTGTTTAGAGAAAAAAGAAAAAAAAAAGCTCAGCTTCAAGTTGCTGCAGTTTGATCTCCTACAATAAAATCTGAGTTTTCTTTTACATGAATAAACAGACAGCTATTCTTTCTTTACCACAGTGCATCACTGAATGGTTTTGTTATGCAGGGAAATATGTCCATCCTTGTGGGGAACGGATTAAAGCATATTGTCTGGTTGGCCAATAAAAGTACAGTTAGTCCAGAGATACTTAAATCTCATCTTGTGTGAGATTAAATCCACCTTAAGAATTAGGCCAAGAACAGATACACTGCAGGAAAGACACTAAGGTTTTTGCCTACAGTATATAAGAATGTGTGTACACAAGCCAGAACATCTGATATCGCTCTACAGGTTACATCCACTGTGGTGTAACCTGTACTGTTGACTGACGAGGATCTTGTCAGCAAGAGTTATGTAAATCCTTCCTATTATCCTCTGCCCGCTGTCTTCTCAGACAATAGTCCCAACCAGTATAGAAATGTGTCCATATAAGGCTATTGCAGAATCCCATTCAAGTCCAGCCCATTAGGAAGACAAGCCAATGTCCTCCTCTGTTGTCCTACTGGAGCCTTGGCACAGCGTGCAGTGGGAGTAGAGAAGAGAGAAAGAGAGGAGAGGGGTGCCCAAATACTTTCCAATGCAATCAAGGGCACCATGCATCAGTAATCGCTTAGAACTGGTTTGGGTACACAAATGCAGCAGGCAGGTCAGAGGAGGACAGGAGGCAGACAATAAGCTACAGTTTGAAAAAAGAAATCCCAGTTAAGAAATTGGCAAAACACCAAAGCTGAACAAAACTATAACAAAGGACCTGGGCAGGCAACTAGTTATGGTTGCTCAAAAGTAGCTACAGAAGCCCATTAAAAGCAGGGAGGCCTCTGGCTTTGTGGTCACTCTAGTAGGTGAGACGGGAGGCCTTCATATTGTAGCAGGGTCTGTCTGTTAGGCCCCCAGTCCCAGAGAAGAGGGACAGGCCTTCCGCTTTCTCCAACACAACCTCCAGCTCTTGAAAGTCTTGCAGCCGAGCCACGTCCTTGTCCTAGACAAAAGAGGGGTATCATTTAAATCATCAACAAACTCTGCAAAGTTTCAGCAGACTTCAACCAGTTCAATTTAAGAATGGAATAAATATGAATGCAATTTAAGACCTTATGTCACATCCATTCATAAAGTATAGAAGATATAAAGTTAAATAGAGTCACAGATTGCTTGCAAAGTAAATGAATTTAGTCACACTCTATTAAACATGACTACACAGATCTGTGTGGATGCAAGGCTTGTGAGGGATGTTTCACTTAATGAAGTCCACCATGCAGCAATGAAGGATGGTTTGATTCTTTTTAAAGACTGAAGTTAAACAATTAAAAAGAATTAGTCAAAAGAAGAAAACTATTAATAATTATAATAATTAACCACTGATTTACTGACTATCACCAAGTTGTCTTGGGAAATTTTGTAAGTTTTCATAGACTAAACAATAAATTAGAAAAAACTTAAAGAAATATTTGTTGTAAGCCGAAACAGGAGTGAAAGTCACAGCAAATTCACACTGAGGTCAGACCATGCCACATTTCAGACTCTACAGGTCTCAGTTACCATGTTCAATGCTAAAAGCTGTCAACAATACAACTAGAACTAGAGCTGGGCGATAAGACGATAATGATGAAAGTGATAGAACTTTTCCTCAATAGAGATTTAGGACATGCACGCTGTTCATGTTTTGACGGAAAACAGACAACTTTACTTTTTAAAACACAACATGACTGTTAGCACGGTGGAAATTGTGGAATTTAAGCAGCTGATCAGAGTAATGAATCCTCATTAACAGTTAACTCAGACGGCTCAGCTATACACAGAATGCAGAGAGACAGTCGCACATCTGAACCATATCTGAGCCTTATTGCCCACTGCACTGACCAAGACTGGAATCTGAAAGCACATGTCTGCAAATGGCACTTTCCTGTAGACCAAACAGGTGAAGTCATGAATTTAGGACTGGCAGAAGCTCTTTGACCCAGAGGACTGAATTTGTACTGAGGATATATACTGAATGTTTGTGTATATTTCTTTGTAAAAGAAAAACAGGCATAAACATTCTTTATTTTTACTTTAAAAGTAAAAAAAAAAAAAAGAATGTGTCTGTTTCTTTGTAGGCTTGTAAAGATTTAAACAGTTTTAAATTGTTAACAAAAACAAAGGAAAGGATACAGTACAGAAGCAGATTATTTGAAATTTTATTTTGGATTGATACCTACTTTATTTAATTAGAATCAGACCAAAGATTTTACTTTGCATTCTCCTGTAAAACTTGACAGCTTTAATTTTTGTAATTTTAGAATTAAGATTTTATTTTAGTTGCAGCTGACCAACATCTTTGATGTTCTCCTGTAAATCTCAAAAGCTTCTGACTGCTCAGAATTCAGATTTTATTTTAGTATATATATATATATACCCATTTTATTTATTTGAAATGCAGTGTTATAATGTTCTACAGTACATGTGTTATGTTCAACTTCTGACAGACAAATAATATTCAAGCTAAAATTTACCTTATGATGTCTTCACATCTCAGGAGTAAAAAGGAAATTTCAAGTGTGACAGAAATTATGTGATTTATATTGAAATTTATATTGATATCGACCGATATTAAAAAAAATGATCAGAATATGAATTTTTCCCATATCACCCAGTGCTAACTAGAACAAGACTAAACAAGTATGACTTGTTTGGGTTGCCAGAGAAAGAGTCTTCTGTCTAATAAGAACATTGTTGCACAGCTTAGGTTTGCAAAGTTGCATCTGAACAAACCAAAATATTTCTGGAACCATGTCCTTTGGACAGACGAGACGAAAGTGCAAATGTTTGGCCATAATGCACAGCACCACATCTGCCAAAAACCAAACAGCATATCAGCACAAACTCCTTCCAAGCAAATTGATAGAGGGCTGGTGATTTGGGTTTGTTTGCAGGCACAGGACCTGGGCACTCTGCAGTCACTGAGTCAACTATGAAGTCCTCTGTATACCAAAGTATTCTTAAAGTCAAATGTGAGACCATCTGTCTTACAGCTAAAGCTTGGACCAAATTTAGTCATGCAACAGGACAATGCACACCAGAAACTCTACAACAGAATGGCTGAAAAAGAAAAGAATCAAGGTGTTTCAGTGGCCCACTAAAAGTCCAGGCCTCGACGTGACTGAAAAAAACTGTGGTAGGACCTTAAGAGAGCAGTGTATAAATGAATGCCTGCCATTGGGATTACTCAGTTTTTTTCACATGGCTGTATGTGTTCAAATTTGACCCCGCAGGATATAAAAGAATACAAAATACAGTGTACAGAGAAGATAGAAAGGTTTCAGTGGGAAGTTAAAGTGACTCACAAACTATTTATTAGGAGATTTAGAGAGTGTTACATGCATGAGTCAGACAGAACAAAGTAGAGATGGACTGAATAGCTGAATTGTTTGAATATATTTATAACCTAACAGGACAGGTGGCATTTTTGTACCAGGCAGCTTATCTTACTCTGGCCATCAATGGGACACACTAAGCGTGCAATATGTATGACACATAGGCCTAGGAGTGGTTTAGATGCATTTTAAAACTCATACTGCTCTCCATTTTCATAACATGCATTTTGCATGATTGACAGAGCAGCTGGAGACACCCAGCAGTGTTTGTAGCGCAGGACCTGCCAAGCTTTAATACTCAAGAACAGCATTTTTGCTGTGTTAAAGCCTAAATAAGCATGTTTAAAGTTTCACTGAGTAAGACTAGTTTTACCACAGGCTGTAGAATACAGAAGGCAACCCAAATGTATTTCACTTTTCTTTTTTTCTCTGTCCAAAACAATAACACAATACATTTGTGTTTATGGTTAAGCTATTTATAGTGGACACTGACAAGAATATATCCTCAGGAAAAGAAAGAAACACTATTCTGTCTTTATGCTCAGTTCTAAATGAGCCCAAGAAATAAAAATTAAAAACAGAGCATTTAAAATTGCTGAAATTTCATGCAGCATGAAGTGAAAAGCTGTGTCACCTCACAGTTGGAAATCCTCTCATCTAGATGAATACTCCAAAGTTACATAATGGTCAGCAGTGAATAAAATTCTTTGAGTTAAAAGAAAATACTACATTCTGCTAGTATGAGTAGTACATGTTTTTCACATGTGTAAGGTGCTGCAACAAAAAACTAGAAAAGCACTAAGAGTGCAGACCTCTGCCAAGCAGCTCATTTCCCCACATATTCTAACTTGTACCTAAAACTAATACTCCAACATACGTAGCATCCATATTTACAGCGTCTGCGTGTGACATCACGCTTTCTTTTGTGCATGCGCGTCACTTCAGGGCCGGAAACCGTTCACCCTGGAGTCTGATTGGTGGACGCATTTAAATTATAAAGTCATGATCCCATCACCCGATTCTTCCCAAAATTTAATCACCTCTTCCGTTTATGAAGTGAGATGGATAAAAAAAAATTCAGCCAAATCCGTTCATAAGTTTTTGAGTTATTTTGCACACAAACAAACAAATGCCAACGAAAACATATACCGTCAATGATTCCTTTGTATAACTTCATCAACCTATGCACAGTTAGTGGGCTTTTGTGTTCATACCTTTCTCAGCATGGTGTTCGGCAGCTTGCGGATCTTCTCCACATGCTCGGCACTGATGTCTAACTCACGGCAGCACACCCGCAGAAGGGAACGGTAGGTGAGCTCCTGGCGGTCCAGCTCCACCTCTATGAAGTCATTTTCCCGTGCGTTGGGGTTCTGGATACGCACCTTCAGTACCAACTCTAGAGAGAAAGAACCAGAGCAATGCCCCGCTATCATAATGATGTGCTTATTAAGATGGTGATAGGAATATCCTTAAAAGTGGTCTTTTTAATTCTTATGAAAGCACATTCATAAAAAAACCAGCCACAGGGGCCCACAAGCCAGTGTAGTCCTAGTGCCGGGCCCAATCCCGGGTAAATGGTGAGGGCTGCGTCAGGAAGGGCATCCAGCGTAAAAACTTTGTCAAATCAAATATGCGGATTCATAACATGACTTCCATACCGGATCGGTCGCGGCCCGGGTTAACAACGACCGCCTCCGGTGCCATTAGCCAACAGGGTGCCAGTGGAAACTATGCTACTGTTGGCCGAAGACCAAGGACCAGATGACTGGGAAAGTACAGCTGAGGTGGTGAGGGAAACAGCCAAGAAGGTATTTGGGGTCTCCTCTGGACAGAGGAAAGAAGACAAGGAGACTTGGTGGTGGAACGAGGAAGTACAGGAAAGTATTCAAAGGAAGAGGCTGGCAAAGAAAAAGTGGGATAGTCAGGGAGATAAAGCAA
>VUQH01082243.1:0-14109 GCA_015106775.1 Etroplus canarensis | reverse complement strand
GTAAACCAGAACAAATCTGGCATTGTTGTGAGCTTTTACATGCTTACATTTACATTCAGTTGGTAATAAAGCAAATGTGTAAATATGTCTTTATATATGGTCCCAATTTGAATGTTTTTATTTGTTTTTTCTGAATTTCTAATGGTTTGTGCCAGTGCAACCTAAAAAAAAAAAAAAAGGTTTTACGCTGGAACAGACCTTCATTAAATATGACATTTTTTGTCTACAATGATTTCTGTGTTCTGGATTCAGAAATTAGATATACCTTGAAGAATTTCTCAAATTTGGGATAATTAAGTATATCTAATTTCTGAATGTAGAACCAAATTCTTGTGGACAGATTTACTAAATAAGCACAGTGTTAGGTTGAGAGTGAAAGGCATGGACACTGTTATTAATACGGCCTTTCTGCAGATGTATTTGTAGGAGTTTCCAATAAGCGTAAGAGTATTTAAGAGAAAGCTTTGGCTCTGACCTATAGCTCCTAAGTGAGTCTTTGCCCTAACAATTTTCAGCAATGCTTAATTTTGACAGAACAGAGGGGAACTTAGTTAAACTGAACCTAATGTGGAACATCACAGACAGAAGGAGAACCCCAATAAATGTGCATATTTTTTTTTTTCAAATATTTTCTCTGTCATTATATCTGTTAAACACCATATTGAAATTTCTGTCAGATGGAACAATTAATGCGATTCATACAGGTCAGAAGTGTGAGATTTCTGAAACTTAAAATATGTAATATTAACTTGAATTAAAAACCTGTAGCGTGCAAAAAAGATGCATGTGGCATACTAACACACATAGGTGAGGATCTGATGGCAAATAATGTTTTGTATTCTTCTGCCTATGGTACAGTACAGCTCACAGATCTCAGGTTTATATGATAAAATCATTTTTAATAAAGCAGCCCTCCTATACTGAGTCTACACAATCCCACACCCAAATATGTTTTAATTAACATAGTAACATAATTTCTTCAGTTCTCTCTCATTTATTTGAATCGCTTTGTTTTTTAGAGAAAAAACATGCCTAAAAACTATGCTTTTAGTCTCCTTTCAGTTTGCAGAATACTCACTGTCTCATTGGGTCTGCTTGTTTTTGACTTGCTAATGTGCAATGCTCTTGATAGTTTCAGTCAGTCATCAATGACATGAATTGGCTGCTTCTGTATTCATAGATAAACACATTGTTTATATAGGCAACCTTCAGGACTTTCCAATCCCATCACTGGATATTTTCAAAGTCTTCATACTAACTTACCCCGCTAAGTAAATGTAGACCCATATTTAACATGTGATCAGGGGTGTTTTTTTTACAGACTTTGCAAAAGTCAGTGGGGGCTCATTCCCCTTCATACTAACTTTAGTATGTTTTCAGTGAAAGCACCAGTACAGCAAGACAAGTATGCTGCAGTAATTTTTTCATTATTTGTCATCTGCTATTGTGGAACTTACACCAGAATGTTTGGCTCTAATTCTGTGACATACACATTGGCAATACCGGTGTAATATATCACCTTTGTGTTGTATTGTTGGTATATCAACTTGTTCTTTGGAATACTATGTGGCTTAGAAACAGTTCTTATCCTTTGGTTATGTTTAAACTATCCCAAGCTCTAATGTTGCTTTGCAGTAATAATTATGAAAAAAAAAACATCTGTGCCCACATAAAACAAGGTGCTTTATTTGCATCCCACAAATTGAGTTAGTGTGATTTATTGTTCTTTGAACATAATGCTTTACATTTCCATGAAGGTTAAATTTGTGTTTAATATTATTGTGCTTTTGCACCAGAGTCTGTCTTTTCTGTCCTACTTGAGCGACAAGTTTGTGCTACAAACCATTTACATTCTTGTAAACTTCTGACATTTTAACGCCATGTTTCAACCACAAGGTAAGTGGAGTAACATAACACACAAACACAAGTGGACACAGGTTTGGGCACAGTTTTATCATATAATGCTGCAGTGATACAAAAATGACATATGGTGTTTTCTCATTATACTTGCTGCTTTTCTTTGCTAGTTGTTCATTCAGTTCCTTCAGATATTTGAGCCCCAGTATGGGCTGATCAATAATTCATATTGTAATGCATTATGAGATTTAATCAGGATGACGTTGTGCCTATTAAACTGGAACTCCAAGGCTATGAGGATAGCTTATCTCAAAGACTGAAAACAATAGAAAGAGGATGGTTACATTTCCCCTGTTTCCAAAAATTCTCCTACAAGAGTCTTTTACGCTCAGTAATAAAAAGAACTATCAAAGCATTTATACATTAACATACAAAAGAAGGCTGAAACTACAAGTACTAAATACTCATAAGACTGAGTGGTACTGTGGTCACCTCTTTTCTTCCATACTCTTCTCTCTCTTTGAGGACAGCTGTCACCTCATGTGACACTGAAAACAAATGCATTTGCTCCAATCTGTTTTGGTTTGTAGCGTAAATGAGCATATACAGGCAAGTCAAGTGAAATTTAAAAACAGTTTCTTCTAGCTTTAGCTTCTCATACGTCTAGCCTTGTTGCATATCCTGTGAAAGCCTTAAGTGTTCATGGTCTGCAAACCAGTTCAAAAGAATTGAGAGGAAATACCTCTAGAAAGCATAACATATCACAGAACAATGACGTCTCTGCTTTCTTGGGCAGCTTTGTGTTACTAAAGATGGATTTAAAGACAGAGTAGCTAAAAGGGCGGATTCAAACAAAGGAAAAACCAACATACAAACATACTGCGTACAAACAGCGTATTCATGAAGATTTGAGTAAAGTTAAATCAATTTTATCAGACCTAATATAAGCCCAATGATAATTACAGGGACCTGAAACAACAACTGATATTTAATTCCTTTTTGACATAATGCCTTGTTGCATTTTAAATGCATATTGGATTTAGATTGGATTGGATTTAGATTGATAAGCACAACATACTGGTTACATAGGTCCGACTGCACAACAGTACATTGCTATTGGGTGATCTGTATGACTCTGATAATGTTCAGTGACAGCACTTCCTGAAAGAAGTCAGTACATTTACCTACAATTTTTACGTACTTCCCATTCATCAAAGACAACAGAGGGTACAATAAAAAAAAAAAAAACTCAATGAAGAGGGGATGTTTGTTGACAAACATCTCCCATTGGACAAAGATTGTTCTCATACTTCATCGCTCCTACCCAAGTAGTTATTGCAAATTTCAGGTCTGAGCTGGAATAAGCTCTACTTCATAATATTAAGAGCTTACACTCAAAGGCCATTTCATTAGTTACCATCAGAATGAGAATATTTTATTATTCCCAGGGGAGAAATTGCATAATTGTTACACTTGCTAGTACTGGATTGGACGCCTTTTTGCCTTCAGAACTGCTTTAATTCTTTATGGTATAGATTCATCAAGGTGCTGGAAATATTCCTCAGAGATTTTGGTCCATCATGCAGTTTTTCAGATTTATGCATTCATCCACAAGGCAAATCTCCCATTCCACCATATCCCAAAGGTCTGCTACTGGACTGAGATCTGGGGACTGTCAAGGCCATTTGAGTACAGTGAACTAACTCATTGTCATGTTCAAGAAAATAGTTTAAGATTGAGTTTGGTGACATGGCATGCTATCCAACTGGAAGCAGCCCCCAGAAAATGGGCACAAAGTGGTCATAAAGGGATTGACATGGCCAAAAACAGTACTCAGGTCGGTTCTGGCATTAAACGACACTAAGTTGCTACTAAGAGAGCCAAAGTGTGCCATGAAAATCTTCCCACACCATTAAATCACCATCAGCTGGAATCGTTGATAAAGGGCAGGATGGAGCCATGCTTTCATGTTGTTTATGCTAAATTTTTACCCTACCAATCAAATGTAGCAGCAAAAATCGAGACTCATCAGTCCAGGCAATGTTTTTCCAATCTTCAGTTCAGTCATGGTGAGCCTGTGTGAACTGTAGCATCAGTTTCCTGTTCTTAGCTGACAGTGGCACTCGGTGTGCCCTTCTGCTACTGTAGCTCAAGGCATGACATGTTGTGCATACAAAGATGCTCTTTGACGTGACTTGGTCGTAACAAGTGTTTTTTTTGGGGTTAATGTTCCCTTCCCATTAATTTGAAGCATTCTGGCCATTCTCCTCTGACCTCTGGCATCAACAAGGCATTTTCACCCATAAAGCTACAAGTCACTGGATGTGTTTTCTTTTTCAGACCATTCTCTGTACACCATAGAGATGGTTGTGTGAGGAAAATCCCAGTAGATTAACAGTTTCTGAAATACTCAGATGAGCCTGCTTGGCATCAACAACAATGCCACATTCAAACTTGTTAAAATCACCTTTGACCTTTCTTCACTCTGATGTTGCTTGAAATTCAGGAGGTTGTCCTGACTATGTCTGCATGCCTGAATGCTTTGAGTTGTTATGATTAGGTATGCTGAACTGGACTCCAAATGGTTCAGAGACATTTAGTTAATAAAATTAACAATAACTAATATAACTGATGTCAGAAACATTAAAAAAAGGAACTGAAAATATTTTAATAAGGTATTAGTCCAATTTTAGATGAATACTGAAGTGAGGGTTGAATAAAATAAATATGCTTATTACATGTTGTCAAAAGAAACAAGAAAGCTAACTGATAAACACAAAATATTCCACCTGAACATTAGTCATAACTGACTTCAAAATAACAAAAATGCTTTTGTAGACATCAACCAGCCGGCTAGAATTAAAAAAAAAAAAAACAGCTAAGGGTACGTGTGCATTAGTAACTGAAAATGGATCATGGATTTGTTCAGTTTTGGAGGAGGTGTTTTTTTTCTGTGTTTCAGCCAATCAGGATCATTTCCACTTTGTGTACTTTGATGATTCAGTGGCTAAACTTTCATTTAGGTAGAAAGGCATCAGTCGTGCAAGACAAGAGTGTTTTACCACAATGATTGGAGGACAGACTGCTTTCTTGCTTTTGACTACAGTAGGTAAGTAAAAGGTGTTCTGATATTGTTTACACTGATTTTAAAGGTCAAGTATAGTTGAAAGTCAATACCTTTTAAATTTTTTGATGGAAGATGTATCATTTATACTTTCTGTCTCTTTTCTTTAGCTCTGATTCAAAGTGCAGAGGTTGTCCGCCAGATCTCTTTGATTGAAGTTGAAGGTGGTGGAAATGTAACTTTGCATTGTCCAGTTTCAAGGAAGGAAGGCAAATTTGTTCATTGGTACAAACAGTCTCCGGGATATGTGGTCCAGACAGTTGCTACGGGATCTTTCACCAAACAAATACTTGTTGAACAGTTTAACAGCGCTCGCTTCAAAGTAACTGAAGACGAGTCTCAGTATAGTCTTATCATCAGAAATGTCCGTAAAGAGGATGAAGCAACATATTTCTGTCAATATGGAACAGCTTATTCGCAGAGTATAAATACAAGCATCTACTTGACTGTTAATGGTAAATGATGGTATATCTTCAGTCTCTGTGCCTCAAGTCAAATATGTTTCAGCTGATGGCTCTTTCAAACTGTTAATTCTTTTTATGTTTCTATCACTGCTTTTTACTGAACGACCCAGATCACAGTGAGCAGAAATCAGTCTATGTGAAACAAACTCCAGAGACAGCATCAGTCCAGCTGGGGAGCTCAGTGACTCTCCAGTGTTCACTTTTCTCCACGGGCAAAGAAAACACAGATTGGTGCCCAGAGCACGATGTCTACTGGCTCAGAGCTGCATCAGGACGATCCCATCCAACCATTATTTATACTCACAGGAACGGCAGTGGAAAACTAGAGGGAAAGAAATGTGTCCACAGTCTGTCTAAAACTATTCTGAACTCCTCTGACACTGGGACCTACTACTGTGCTATGGTCACATGTGGAGAGATCCTGTTTGGTGAAGGAACTCGTGTGGAGACAAGTATGTATTAATATCAAGTCTTTACATCTCTACAACATCTTAAACTGGTTATGTTTAAAAAGATTTCTGTCATACCAGTCATATTATTAACATGTCACCACAATAAAACCAATGTGATTTATTAGACTGTCAGTGGCTGCATTCTTTTTAAGCTCTTCCATGCTGTCATTAATGTCATCTACACTCGCGCTCATGCTAATTAACTACTGCATTACGATATTAAGGATTTGAGTCATGATTCTAATGTAACATTGTATAATAGCTAAAAAAAATCATGACAGCTTTTTTAAATGCATTTAATACAAATCTATTCAATCCCAGTCCCCCAGTGTTACATTTGTATATGTTAAATGCTTGTTTAAAGAAATTTTATTTCATGCAACATGTATATCATATTTAATAAAATGTTATCAAATCTAAAAAACAATGGTTGGTTTTACAAAGATAAAAAAATATCCTTTTTGAAAAAAGTAATTGTTTTTCAGTCAATATTGTTTCTTATATATATAAAACACTTCATTAAATTTGGTCCTGTAATTTCTGCAGGTGCTTGAACAACCATGAGTATAAATTTGTGTTTCTCTTCCAGAAGCAAAACTTGACCTAGTTGTCCTTGTACTCAGTGTGCTGTTGGCCTGCAGTGTGACTGTAAATGGCGCCTTTCTTTTATGGAAAAATCAAAGAGTTTTTAAACATGGCAAAGGTAGGTCCACTGGATGTAGTAGTGTGAACAGCTTTTTGGCACGCTGGATGCTTCAGCTCTTATCCATCATACAATCAGGAGAGCGTCCAGTCTAAACCAATATGTATTCTACAGTATGACAACAATCTTAAATATTCAGTTGTGTCATAAAGAATCTTAAGTGGTAAAATATTTCCACAATGCTGTGACTGAATTTCCCCTCAGTTTTTAGGTCAAATAAAAAAGTCCCCTCCCAACTATATTTTCTTGTGTGAGCTATTGAACACCTTTGGGGTTTGCATGTTTTGCTTTATTCTGCCTACGTGCATGTGTCATGTGACTTACATGTTTTTGAGGATTAAATGCTGACTATCAGTTTCCCTAATAAATAACGATAAAGACATACTTACTATCTTTCTCCCGTGTTGAACAGTATGCAGTACCAAAGCAATAATTTGAGCCTTAAGAGAAGAAAGTGGTGAATGGGCAAATAAACTCACAGGCTATTACCAGTTCACACATCGAGGTAGTGCTCAGCTACTTCAGTGTGAAAATAAAATTGATAGAACCAAAATATGAAAAAAAGCTTCAGTGTCAGGTGTGAACTATGAAGCAAGATTACATGGTTAGTGACATGCTGTAAGCTGGACCTTAAGCCAGAGTTTGTAAAGCCATTCATAACATCATGTATGCTAAACACACAACCCGGCACGGATCAGGTATGTTCAACGTTTGTTTAAAGTCAGCCCGACCAGTAATTGCCACGTTTTCAGTAATTCTCGTCCTCGCAACATTCGCTAACTGATATAACATCTTAGCTCAGGGAATTCATAACATATGAAACCTTTTAAACTGTATGTTAGTTTATCCATTCATTGTAGCCACACAGTAAACCAGAACAAATCTGGCATTGTTGTGAGCTTTTACATGCTTACATTTACATTCAGTTGGTAATAAAGCAAATGTGTAAATATGTCTTTATATATGGTCCCAATTTGCTCCCAAGTCCTTTTTGTTTAGTATGCTGATGTTGTAGCAAAAAAAAAACTTGGATTAAAAAACTGATTAGTCTGTTGTATTACAGAAAATATTCAATTAATGATTTTAATTTCACCGTGATTTCTCCAAGAACTCATTATTTTCAATTCCCTTTAATGATGTAACAGAATTGGACCTGGATGCACTTCTCCAGATCATGCTGAAAACAGATTTTTTTCAATTTCAAATTTTTCACTTGCTGCCCTTGGATATATTTATGTTGCACTCCATATCATTTTTTAACTAAGTATGGTAAAAGTAGAAGTGCAGCTTTAAATCCGTGCCCTCATTTCGCAAGGTAAATAAATGATCTGGTAGATTTTAGGGGTGTCAGTGTAAAGTAAGATAATTAAAATGTGTTGAGGATGGCAAATCACACAGAAACATGAAAGGGGTAACCATACTGCCATTATTGGTGTTATGACTGCTTTGTTTTTCTATGCAGGTACAAAGAATGCTTCTTCTGTTTCTGGAAATGATATGCTGACTGTGGGGCATTCAACTGACATGGTAAATGCTTGTGACACCCAATTTAATGTGAAAAAATATTTTAGTTTTTAATATGTTACAAGTCATCATTCTGTGACTGGGCGTTCATCTTGCAGATATGACTTGGCTAAAGCACAATAAGTTCAATAAGCTGCAGTCTGAGAATCATCATTGAATTGTATTTAGTTAAAAAAAATTTGTCATTTTTACAGTTTAAGCTCTAAAATATTAAATAAACCAAAATTATTATTCTTCACAGGATGGTGGTTCAGAGACAGTAAACTATGTAGCACTGAATTTCTCCTCAAGAAAAGTAAAAGGAATGAAGAAGAAGAAAGAGTCACCACAGGAGTGTGTGTACTCAGCTGTGAGAACAAATAATCACACACTGCATCAATCCTCTTTGTAGGCAGAGCTGAGTTTGCAAGTGAATCATAGGCCAAGGCATCTCAACTCATATCAGCATTGCTGACATGGCCTCATGCATTTGATGATGTTGCACTCATATTTTGTTCTTTATAACAGGGTGTTTTTTAAATTTTATTTAATTAAATGCATTTTTACATTTTTATTCATTTTCTTTAGTTGTTATATTTAAAGTTAATCCTATTACTGCACTAAACCCACGCTATTGCATTGCTGCTTCTAATAAAGTGACTTTTGTGGAATCCAAATCCATTGCTATACATGATGCTCTACAACTTGACTTTAAACTTCAACAGTGGCAACAACTGTGTTTTAGTGAATGGCATTGTACCACAGCAACAGTGCATTTTTCTGCAGGACTGTGTCAGGTCGACAAAGTAAATCTGAATCAAATCTGAATCAAAAATAGTTTTGTTATTGTTGTGTCGTCACTGTGTTTGCTGTTATGGTGCCAAAGTTTTCTCACACCATTTTGTACATTTTTCTCACTCCTTACTAATTTTTTCCACAAAAAAAAAAAAAAAATGAGATAAGTCACATAACTTGATTGCTACAGTCCTTCTAGTGCCATCTACAGGCTATAGTGCTTCTTACACCCAATGCACCAACTTTGGATGAATTTGTGATTATTGGGTGGATATTGCTACCTCTGCTATTCAGCTATTAATATACAGTATACTATAACTGGCTGAACATTAACACTAAATGAGCAGTGTGATTATTTTCTTGCAAAGCATCATGGAAATGCATTGCAAATGTCTTAGACTTATTGTCACACTGTAACTTTTTAAAATTTAAAACCCACATTCCTGGTCAGATATAACTCTCTCTCTCTCTCTCTCTCTCTCTCTCTCTCTCTCTCTCTCTCTCTCTTGCTCTCTCTCTCTCTCTACATATACACCACTCACAAAAAGTTAAGGTTATTTGGCTTTTGGGTGAAATGTATTTAAAATGTAAAATGTTCATGCCACAGTCATATTATATCATGAAAGTAGAGTATTAGAGTAGAAGCATGCATCTGAAACAATTTATTGAAACAAAAACCAACATCAGTGGTGGGCATACCACAACAAAATTGTCAGTGTCTCAATAATTTGTCATGTGCCCTTGACCATCAGTTACAGCTTAACTTCTGTGACTCTTTCAGTCTCTCTGCATCTCTGTTGCAACCTGACACTTTAAGCTCAGTGGCCTCTTTCCTCTGAGAACATCCTGTTTGAAGCCTGCCAGTAGTGAGGTACTGTTGATCAGTTGTTAGGTGTCGTCTTGGTCTTATGATGTCAAAATGTGAACAGCATGACGAAGAGGACTGTTTAAATACCAGTTCTAACTGAACCAGGAGATGTATTGGTCGCTTCATGGATCAAATGCCAGTTGTGAATTGTGCCTTTAAGTACTTTGTTAGAGAACAGCAACTTATACAAAAAATACTGAAATACTGAACGTTTGGAAATATGCATTCAAATGTGTAGAGAAGGTCAAACAAAGTTCACCTGTAAAGGTTATAGTGCATTGGAAGTGCACCATGAAATTTCACCCAAAAGCTGAAGAATATGAGAGTACTGGGGCTTCCTGCCTGTGGTTTATCTTTTCTAAGGGACGGTAAGTTTTGTTAAGGCTACAGCACTTTTTTTTCTATCCAGTCTTTTTCTGACAAATCAGCAGCCTGACTTGTCATTTTATGATTTAAAAACAAACTAACTGATTGGGACCTAAACCACACATTAAATGTGTCACTAACTAAATAAGTCATTTGTCACTGGCAGCAAATGCATGTGACAAAAAAGTGTCAGTGTGAGCATAGACAAAAGCCTTTATTTAAATCTCAGTTAATAGTATTTTAAAAATCAAAGTACAGCATAAATCAAACAAAAGACATTGTTTCAATTTGGTATAACATGCTTTAAGCATGACAACAACATAACTCAAAATATATAAATGGATTGGTATTTACATTGTACTTTTTAGACTAGTCAGAGCTTATTTTCTGAATTCACTCCCTCTTTGTATCACAAAATACAATCACACAATGATGGATGCATCAAGACCAAACTGATGTTGAGTTTCTTGCCAAAGGTTCACACTTCAACATGCGGGCCGCAGCAGCTGTCAATCAAGCCACTAACTTTTCACATAAAGACCTATACTTCCTGAGGGTAGCATGATGACATGGTGGTTAGCACTGTTGCCTCAGAGCTTGAAAATCCCCAGTTCGAATCCACCAGCCAGCTGGGGCGTTTCTGGGAGGAGTTTCATGTTCTCTCTGCACTTGTGTGGGGCCCCCACAGTCCAAAAATGTGTGTGGGGTTAGGGTGATTGGTGATTCTACATTGGCTGTAGTTGTGAATGGGAGAATGAATATCTGTCTGAGTTAGGCCTGTGATGGACTGATGACCTGTTCAGGGTGTACCCTAGACCTCACCCCATGGCAAATGAGATAGGCTCCTGGCCTATAAATGGTTGGACTCTACTTCCTGAGCTACAGCTGCTTGTTATTTACATGTACAACTTCATCACGACTTTGACAAGAACAATATGATGTAAAATATTTCAGATGTTGGCTAATCCACTCCAAAAGCCTTTACAGCAGCATAGATCCTCTCTCTCCCCACCACTCTTGTATCCCCACTTCCTCCATCAGTTTTTATCATTGTAAATACCACAGCTGAGTAAATGTACTTATCCTCTTCTCTCTAGACAAATGTATAGAAAATTTTGGAACATGATCAGTGTCAAGAAAAATTGCACATTTGATTTTTTTGATTAGTTAATATTACCTTTAAATTTCTTTTTGCAACATTTTCTTGCAAGGAAATAGAGACTGGAAAACAAAATACAGTAAAATCAATATATAGATATACATATATAAGATTGCAGAAAATATGTGACAAAAGTAATATTACCATTGCAATCGCACTTATTGTTCTTAATGGTGTAGATCAGGACGGCAATTACAATCACACTCAAGGCTGACACAGCACACAAGAGTAACAGAATTACATGGTCTTTCAGTGAGACAAGGGAACCTGATAGATAGATAGATAGATAGATAGATAGATAGATAGATAGATAGATAGATAGATAGATAGATAGATAGATAGATAGATAGATAGATAGATAGATAGATAGAATACAATTAAATCCAACAATTATCAGTGAGAGTAAATGAAAATGTAAATTGTTTCCTAATTATTGTTTGTAAATGTAAAAAGTTTACATTTGATCAATACGGATTTATTTTGCTTCTAATAAAGACTAATAACATAACCATATAAGTTTATTTCTCGTCTGTTGTATCATACACTTACCTTTAATCTCAAGCTTTGTTCCATTTCCCAATATCATCTCCCCACACATGGCCAAAGCACAATAATAAGTCCCAGTATCTAAGGAGGTGATGTTCTTAGAAAATTGATACACACAGCTTTTAGGAGCAGGGGATGCTTCTGCTTTCTTTTCACATTTGTGGGATCCGATTCCATTAGTGTAGATGATGTTTGCAATAGATTTATCTAATCCAACACCAAACCAGTGGACATTGTGTTCATCTGGGCAAGACTCACTGGCAGAACTAGAAAAGATTGAACACTGGAGTGTCACTGTGTCTCCTGTGTGAACCAGATCAGATACTGCAGGCCACTGAACAACAGTGTAGTCTGATGCCCTTTGAGTGTTTTCTATAAAATACAAACAAAAGTGAAAAGGCATGTGCATGATGTATTGTTCAGAGCAAAATGGAAACTGAAACCCATAATAGATATTGACACACACACACACACACACACACACACACACACACATTTGGAACAGTTAGTATTTTCAGAATAACCTTGACAATTGTGTGTGTGGTTAAAAGGGGATATGGCAAAAAAGAGTAAACAATGAAGAGAATTTGTTACCCTCAAATGACAAATAGGTCCCAGTCCACTGATCCTGACTCCAGGTAGTGACTGCACAATGATACAGTGCTTCATCTTCTTGGATGGTTGTCAAAATGGTTAAAGTGCTCGTTACTTTCGTACTGTTTGCACCAAACCGTGAGGGAAGAAACCCTTGCTCAAATATTGGCTCTGAAGAAGCCTTCATCACTGTTGCAATTAATCTGAGGGTGTCACCAAAACTCTGTTTGTACCACTTGACTTTTGTGTTGCTCTGCTCCAATTCGGTGAACTGACAGGTAAAGGTCACCGGTTCACCAAGTTGTCTTCTGATCACTGAGAGCTGAGCATCTAAAAATACCACAGATAAAGACCACAATATAGCTAGTATTACATGAAAAATACACTTTACCTACATTCAGGTCATCACATTAATTTATGAAACTGCAACTACAGATATAAAGCTGGCTTTTAATCTGTAGCATGGTATTCAATACTATTAATTAAGAGGAGGGAAATTTGTTTATTTTACTACACAACTAAGAATGAGGCAACCCCCCACAAAACACTGAAAATAAATTGGACAGAGACTGCACTTACGTCCATGATGAAGAAGAATCATTATAATCCATAAAAGCATCATGTTGAGTTGTGATCTTTGGGTGTGCAGAGAGTGATGCAAGATGGATGTGATAGTCCAATCTAAAGCACCCAGGAGGTGGCTGGTTTCGACACTTCATTTCCTGCCTTACTGTTGTTATGTAACATGTCTTTTGAGGTTTTTATGGTCTGATCAAATAGGTCAAAGTCCAGCGTAATTATTTTCCACTTCCTAACATTATGGGACAATAGTATTCAAAACCAGTCTTTATAAATAATAAGAATAAGAAATATGTTAAAAGTTGGGTTATGTTATGTTATGTTAGGTTATGTTATGTTATACTGTGTTATGGCAGCCAAAATATGAAAAACAACTTAACAGCACAATAACATAAATATAATATCACAGAACAAACTAGCTTAGTAAGATTTGTTTAAATTACTCTGAAGAAGGAGCTCAATTAAAAAGAAACTCAAAAAGTGAAAAAAGTGCCTGAATAAATCAAAATCTAAATATTGTACAATGAAGAAATCAAATCAAAAATGACTGCAGATAATGTAGTATGAGGTGTTAAAAATTTTCTGTATCCATTCTTGTGGCACCAAATGTTAGAGAAAGTGTCCATAGCTATTCACCATAGTCACAATATTGAAAAAAACAAACAAACAAAAAATGTTCCACACAGCAAAAATTGGAGAGTTGAAATTTCAGTGTTAAACTTTTCCGAGTTGATTTTAACACCCAAAGTGTAATTTTAACACATTCAGAGTAAATTGGCGTTTGGTGTTGGAGTTATTTCACAGAGTTGAAAAGTTATTTCTCCATAGAGATGTAATTAGACCCCGCCCTCCACGCCTTTCCAGTTGTCGTTGGTGAAAGCCATGAAGATGCCGCCATTATCTCTGAGTGTGTTTGAAAGGTAAGTTACATTAAACCATAAGTTAAGCATTTATAATTTGGTGCTAATTCAATAGCAGAATGTACAATATTACGTGCTGTGGAGCACTGCACATACTCATTATATTAACGTGGAGAACGCACACATAGGCTGTTATCTTAGCACCTCGTGGCCGCGGTTTAAGTTACTAGGCTCGCACG
>VUQH01082242.1:0-29971 GCA_015106775.1 Etroplus canarensis | reverse complement strand
GTGCTATGATCTGGGGTTGCTGCAGTTGGTCAGGTCTAGGTTCAGCAACAGTACGTTCTCAAAGAATGAGGTCAGCTGACTACCTGAATATACTGAATGACCAGGTTATTCCATCAATGGATGTTTTCTTCCCTGATGGCACGGGCATATTCCAAGATGACAATGCCAGGAGTCATCGGGCTCACATCGTGAAAGAGTGGTTCAGGGAGCATGGACTGGCCACCACAGAGTCCAGACCTTAACCCCATTGAGAATCTTTGGGATGTGCTGGAGAAGGCTTTGCGCAGCGGTCAGACTCTAACATCATCAGTGCAAGAGCTTGGTGAAAAATTAATGCAACTCCGGATGGAAATAAATCTTGTGATAATGCAGAAGCTTATCGAAACAATGCCACAGTGAATGCGTGCCGTAATCAAAGCTAAAGGCGGTCCAACGAAATATTAGAGTGTGTGACCTTTTCTTTTGGTGGTGACTTTTTTTTTGGCCGGGCAGTGTATCCACTTTTACCATTTTAAAGCTATTAAGCTTCTGCATGTTTCAATTATTAATACTTTTAATTTAATTTGCACATGAACATTTACGTACAGCTACTCTGCTTCACAGTAGGCCTAAACATGCCAATAGCCATTTTTTCCTTCACCTTCCAGTTGTTCTATTTTGTTTGTAATGAAAAATTATACAAAAAAGAGTAAAATTCTTTTTCAAATTTGAATTCTATAACTTCATGAATATAACAAAGACATGGTATTACTGTTAAAAAAAAACACCACTGCAGAGTAGTTACTTGTGTTCAAAGGTTTTAATTTATACCCAGTTAGTAAAGTTGATAGGCTAATTTATACTTAATAGGCTGTGTCAGCTTAGTTTTAAGGCTCAAACAAGGTTATTTTTGTTAACTAAAATTAAACTAAAAACTAAAACTACATGAGAAAAATAATTTCAGTTAACTGAATTTAAAAAAAACCTAGACTTTTGGGAAAAATCCAAACTATCTGAAACAACATTTTAGTTAGGAAACTAACTAAAATAAAATAAATGTCAGGAAATGTCCTTAGTTTTAGTTTTTGTCAGTTGAATTAAATTTGGTCAGTCTGTCTGTCTAGATGAGGCTTTGATGCATCTGTTTATTGAGACTCAGGTGTGTCTACATGATTGTGACTCATCTGCCTTCACAAAGTGTTGTTCTCTCTCACCAGCCCTTCACTACATGCACGAACCCTCTCTGTGGTCTTGTGTTTGTGTTGTAATTTCTGATCTAAACATCTTAAACCTTCCCCTGACAAATACCATCCATATTATTATAATTAAAAAACTAACACTGAGACTAATTCAAAACAAAAACTCAAAACGAAATCAAAATTAAAACTAATTAGAAAAATAAAAACTATAATAACTCTTGCTGGAAAATGTCTCTCTTGATAAAAAAGCTTGCTGACCCCTGCTTAAAGTGAAATCATGAAACTGCAGTGTGCCATCCCGGTCGGCAGGTGTCAGCGTTCAAATTTTCTCCCTCCAACTTGAGTCGTGTTGAGTTTTGTATTGTCGACGCTTCCTTGAACTCTGACCCCTCGCTAACCTTCAGCGTACATGTGAAAACAGATGCCACGCTGTGTCCTCTGAAGCTGTAAACTGTTATAAAATGGTAAGAGTACATTTGAGACGTTTATGTTCCCACGGCGCTACACACTCCGGCTGTGAAGCCGCGTCCTTGTCTGCTTTTCCGGCAGCGTTACATCAGACAGCTGCCTCCTCTTTAAACGGTCGCTCCTCTGGGTCCTTTTCTGATGAATTGTCGGTTTTTTTTTTGGTGTTTTTTTGTTTCTCTTGCAGGCTAAATATCTTGCGCAGATCATAGTGATGGGAGCTCAGGTGGTGGGACGTGCCTTTGCTCGTGCTTTGCAGCAAGAATACGCAGGTATGAGCAGAGTCAGTCTATTATCAGGTTACTTCACAGGCAAACAGTTTTATACACACACTGCTTAAGAGTGACCAGATCCCAACAAACCAAAAGTGGAACGAAGAAATTGTTTGTGTGTGGATCATGTGGGACACAACATGTGATGTGTAGCTCATCCATATATCAGCTGGCTTTTTAAAATGGCACAGAATAGAGTTTGCGGATTCATTTTTGCTGTTCTCATGCATCAGTCTGCTTACACTCATGTATTCCCTTCTCCTATCATAAAAGAAGAATAAATGAAACTGAGGGTAAGCCCAGGATTTTATATCCTTCAACTTTTTTTTGGCTGCTCGTCACAGTGGATCATCTGCCTCTATCGCACCCTCTCCTGTGCATCCTCTTCTCTCTCACCAGTCCTTCACTACATGCACGAACCCTCTCTGTGGTCTTCCTCTTCTCCTCCTGCCTGGCAGCTCCACCTTTGTCCAATATATCCACTGTCCCTCCTCTGCACGTGTCCAACCATCTCGGCCTTACCTCTCTGACCTTCTCTCCAAACCGCTTCACCTGAGCTGTCCCTCTGATGTACTCAGTTCTAATCCTGTCCATCCTGGTCACTCCCAGGGAAAATCTCAACATCTTCAGTTCTGCCACATCCAGTTCCACCTCCTGTCTTTTTGTCAGCGCCATCGTCTCCAAATCATACTTCATAGCAGGGCTCACTGCTGTCTTGTAAACTATTCCTTTCCACTCTTGCTGCTATCCTTCTGACACTCATCTCCCCCACCCTGCTTGCACTCTCTTCTTCACCTCTCTTGTGCTCTGACCTTTGCTTTGGATGGTTGATCCCAGGTGTTTAAACTCATCCACCTTCACTACCTCTATAGATCAAATTACTTTCCTCAGCATTACAAGGGTTCATATACATCCTGTCCATTCTTAAATTAAACTGAATCAGACTGAATGGTTCCTGCTCTTATTTTTTTAGGTCACCCTTTATACATTTTCTCAAGCAACAAATGTGAACCCCTTGCATGACTGTGCCTTTCAAACATCATCTTATTTAAGTCATTTAAATGTTCCTTGCAGAATATACTGAAGTACAACCATGTACTTAAGTCAGTGGTTCTCAAACTGTGGGGTCTGAACATAAAAATGCTCCTTCGGCTGCTCCCTTATATTCTCTCCAAGGGGTCGCTGCAGCGGCAGAAGTTTTACGCCGGATGCCCTTCCTGATGCAACCCTCCATGGTGAGAGGGGCTTGTGTTCCCACCTGGAATTGAACCATGGACCTTTCGCTTATGAGGTGATTGTGTAAACCACTACACTGTGAGGACACTGTGGACAACCAGGTGAAAAATATTAAGTGAAACAAGGGTGAATAGATATTTTTTATGAAAAAGAAACAGTCAAACGTTTGCTGATTCCATTGTGCTGATAATATGCACCTTTATTTAAGGTAAATTTAGCGTGGATCCTTTTATATTGTTAGTGATTGAAAAAAAAATCCTGAGTGTGGGATATTTATTTTTGTGGGGTGTGAGGCGTGAACTTCTTTCAGCTTCTGAAGTGGAGCATGCCAAAAAAGTTTAAGAACTGCTGACTTAAGTCATTATGCGTTTAGTCATTCAAGCCATCTCCCCAACACATAAATAAAATATTAAATAAACTAGATGAATCAAACCACAATAATACAAGGGATTAATATGAGGCAACAAAACCTCAAACAGTGATAGTCAGTTTTTCCATCACTGCAACAACTGCAGGTGAGTTCATGCAGGCTGTGAACTTCCAGAATCCTGGAAAACAGCTGACTGAAACGTGACTGTTGCTTTTCTCCAATCACATGACATGTTTTTGAAATCTTTGAAATCCAGTAAAATGACCAACACCACTTTATTACTACAGTCTGCTGATGTATATGATTGGCTGTGCTGCACAGTGTGGTAAATGCTAACTATTTCAGCCACTTTCAAATAATCTGCCTGGTTAATCATCTTTGGGTTTAAGTTGAAATGCATTCATATACATCAGTTTCTGAGACTCACGTGCTGTGCTGCTTCACTTTGTATTCTGCCCTGTGTGAAGTGGAAAAATAACTCTGGGAACTGCCTTTTATCCATGTATAGATAGCTTCACGTTTTCTTTGCGATATTTATCATGTACAGCGAAATCTGCAGAACCTTTAACTTTGTCAGGTTTTAAGGTGACCGCTGTGCTCGACCCCACATACACAAAGTTTGATTGACACCAAATGGAGCTACAGGGCAGGCAGTCCTCCTTACTTTATTAGATGCCAGACTTCAGAAAACAGTCTGTCATTTAATATTGATTTGTGAGCTGTACAGACTACAGAACCAAGGTACAGAAAATGCTGCACAGTCCTGCACAAAGCAGGATGTTTGGTCACTCTAATGCAGTTCAGTATATACTGTACATGTACTAGTTTAGCTTAAAAAATTAGAATATTGTGAAAGGGTTTTTTGTAATTTAAGTCAAAATGGCAAACTTTCATTTATTCAATACTCACTACATGTTTAGTGAAATATTTCAGCCCTTTTTATGTTTACATTTTGATTATTATGGCTTATAGCTCATGAAAATATGAAATACACTTTCTGCTATTATTCAAAAATTCACAAAGAGCAACCAAAAATATTTTTGCAAAAAAGAAATGTCTAACTTCTGAAAGTATGTTCATTTTTACACTCAGTACTTGTTTGGGGCTTTTTCCACAGATTACTGCATCAGTGCAGCATGACATGGAGCAGTCAGCTTGTGGCACTGCTGAGGTGTTATTGAAGCCCAGGTTGCTTTGATAGCGGCCTTCAGCTAATCTGTTCTCAGAGAGAATCCCTGGTGCTGAACTGCCCTCTAACCAGGGCTTATGCAACTGTAGAGTGAGGAAATGGGCAGGAAGCACCACTTCAGACCCGTCACACCCCGGTCACAATCTGTTTGAACTTCTCCCCTCTGGACGGCGCTGCAGGACACTGTACGCCAAGCAACCAAACACAATAACAGTTTCTTCCCCCAGGCTGTCAGTTTAATAAGCAGTTAATTTAGCTGTTCATTACCAATAGACCTCTAGTCATTATCATTTTACTCTTGTAATAATACACTGTACGTGGAATCTAACTTTACCATTCCAATACTCTGTACATTCTAAACCAGCAGACCCTTTATTATTATTATTATCATTATTATTATCATTAGTTATATTATGCTATTTTTGTCTAGTTATGTCTAGTTGTCTATTTATTTATTTATTGATAGTACGGCAGGTATTACTGTAGTCTGATTTCTTGTACGCGTTGACATACTTGGCCAGTAAATCTGATTCTGATTCTTCAAGTAAATAAGCCATAGATTCTCTGTAGGGTTCAGGTCAAGCAAGTTGGCTGGCAAATCAAGCACAGTAATGACATGGTCAGCAAATCATTTGGTAGTAGTTTTGCATTGTGGGCAGGTGTTAAGTTCTGCTGGAAAAGGAAGTCGGCATCCCTGTAAAGCTTATACGCAGATGGAAGAATTGATTACTATAGAATCTCCTGGTTGAGGCTTCATTGATTTTAGACTTGGTAAAACACAGTGGACCATCCATGACCAACACCAGCAGATGGCAGCTCAAATCATCACAGACCGTGGAAAACCTCACATTGGACTTCAAACACCTTGGATTCTGTGCCTCTCCATTCTTCCTCCAGACTTCAGGAGCTTCATTTCCAAATAAAATGCCGAAATTTACTTTCATCTAAAAAGATGACTTTGGACCACTGAGCAACTGTTCAGTTCTTTTTCTGCTTACCCAAGATAAGACACTTCTAACATTGTCTTTGGTTCAAGAGTGGCTTGATAATAGGAATGCAACAATTGTAGCTCATTTTCTGAAGACATCTGTGCATCGTGGCTCTTGATGCAATGACGCCAGCCTCAGTCCACTCCTTGTGAAACTCTTCTAAAGTTCTTGAAACAGCTTTTCTTGACGGTAACCCTCTGGTGCACAATTTTTCCTACCACAGTTTTCCCTCCCACTCAACTTTCCATTAATATGGTTAGAAACAGCACTCTGTCAACAGTCTGCCTTTCCAGCAATGACCTTCTGTGGCTTACCCTTCTTGCAGAGTGTGTTGATCATCGTCATCTTGGCGACTGTCAAGTCAGCAGTCTTCCCCATGGTTGTCCATATTGTGTGTCTCTGTGTAGTTCAGTACACGCAACCACAAAGTCCGTATAGGCCACCTACACATTGCACCTACAGGAGCTTTTATGACATCCCATTCTAAATCCATAGGGAATAATATGGAATTGATCCACCCTTTACAGATATAGCAGCTTCCACTCTTCTGGAAAGGCTCTCTACAAGATTTTATAGTGTGCCTGGGGGGATTTTTGCTCATTGTTCATTTGTGAGGTCAGACACTGATGTTGGATGAGAAGGGCTGCCTGGAAATCTCAATTCTTATTCATCCCAAAGGTGTTGGATGGTGTTAAAGTCAGGGCTCTGTGCTGGCCTTTTAAGTGCTTAAATGCCAGATTCATTCAATCATGCATATATGGACTTTCTTTTGTACACTGGGACACAGTAATGCTGAAACAGAAAAGGGCCTTTCCCAGACTGTTCCCTCGGGTGCATAGAATTGTCCAAAATGTCTTGATAAGCTGAAGCATTAAGATTTTCCTTCACTGAAACTAAGGGGCCCAGTTTCCACCGTCTCCATTGATGACACTCTTTACACTACTCCATACGACGCTTGGCATTGTGCTCAGGAATCTAAGGCTTGCATGCGGCTGCTTGGCCACATAAACCAGTGCTAGCTCCTGGTGCACAGTTTTTGTGCTGGTGTTATTGGTTTGGAACTTGCAGTCACTGAATCAGCAGTGTTGGTGACTTTCACCCACTATGTGCCTCAGCACTTGGCGACCCCACTCTAACTTCATGTGGTCTGCCATTTCATGTCTGTGTTACTGTAGTTCTTAAATAACAATAATACCACTTAGAGTTTATCCTTTATATTCTCCCCAAGGGGTCGCCACAGCAGATTAATCAGCATTGGTAATTTGGCAGAGATTTTACACCAGTTGGCCTTCCTGACACTACCCTCCCTGGTGAGAGGGGCTTGTGCCCTCACCTGGAACTGAGCCAGGGACCTTTTGCTTGTAAGGCAAATGTATAAATCACTACACTACTCTAGCATGAAATTTCACAAACTGACTGGTTCCAGCAGTGGCATCCTGTTTGGGCTCTTTAGAGTGACCCATTCTTTCACAAATTTCACAAAGTTTGTAAAGGCAGACTGCGTGACTAGGTTCTTGATTTTATACAAATGTGTCAATGGAACTGAATGAAATACCTGAATTCAATGATTAAGAGATGTGGCCCAGTACATATATAGTATACCTATAATTATACTGTTTACATAGGAATTCACTCAGACTCAAAATGAAATATTGTAATAATTTGAAATACTGAATTTGTGATATCTATGAACTATAAACTAGGAACCTCCATTTTTTTAAAGGTTTGAAATATTTCACTTGACATGTGATGAATTTCGAACACATAAATGGAGAGAATCATATTTATTTGACATCACATTTGTTTTTGTTGCACCATGCCACACAGCCAGTCAAGCTGCAGCGCGGGCCAGGAGCCGCACAGGTCAGCAGTCAGCTGCAGCCTCCAGCATCACTGGAATGAGTTTGCAAGAGGCCCAGCAAATCCTCAATGTCTCCACGCTCTCCCCTGAGGAGATTCAGAAGGTACAAATGCACTCATGTGTCGCTCTTAGTCTTTTTAGGTTGATATACTTCTGGAGAGCTAAGAAGTGAGAAATGTGTATACTAACGTTATCTGATGTGGAAGCTTTATTATTGAAACACAGTGGATTGGTTCCAGGACACTTCTTGTGTTTTTTCATAACGTGTCTGTAATCCTACAGTGAATGTATAGTTCAGCATCTGAACAGTAAAAGTCTAAAGGAATATCATTGACTACATACTCAGGCCCATGTTGGGGGTAGCCCCACCTCGGAGTGTTCATTTCAGAATCTTCCATTAGTTGGAATATTGCTTCTTCCCAGCTAATATAAAAACATTCAATAGGGATAAAGATTCATCAGGGAACTGGCTTCACCACTGCCTCTGAGTCTGTGGAAAGCAATAACATGCTTGTTTCTCCAGGATCTAACTATATTATTGATCATATTAATAATCCATTAAAATATTGCCACTCTCTGATGTAATACCAACGGTGTGTTTTTTTATTGATATAAATTGATGCATTATCTGGTTAGCTTTGATTCCTTGTGTTCCACTCTAGAAAATATTGGCACATTTGTCAGTATGTGTTTTGTACCAGTGAAAAGTAAATGAAGATCAGATGCTTTTACGAAAATACTAACGCTAAAATGTTTCTCTTTGCCAGAACTACGAGCACCTTTTTAAAGTCAATGACAAGTCAGTGGGCGGTTCCTTTTACATACAGTCAAAGGTACGTGTTTGTTACCTGTATTCAGTTGCACTCTCCATTCATTTTCAAATATGTTACAGAGTGTACAGTACAGACAGCATGAGCAGAATGAAAGGTCAGTTGTTTTAGCTCAATAAAATACGAAATAAGCACAAGAGCGTATAAAACAAATGTGGTAATGGGAAATACCAACCCAACACCAATTTAAGACAAGTTTAAGGCATTAAATATTGCAAACTGAGATTTGCATCTCTGTTTTTTATTTATATAAATGGCTGATTTCCCTCTGTATGTCTTAGAGTTTTGATTCTCAAACTGAGGAAAATGACACCATTAGAAACACTCAGCCAAGTATTGTGTTGACAGAGCCGGCTATTTTGTCAAATTTATCTCTGATTTAATGGTAGACCACTCTTTATCACTGCTTTGTAAACTGTTTCTACAGGAATTTTCACTCCTTCATTTCAAGTCAGTTGATGATTTTGTAGATTTGGGGTTCTATTCATGCAGCAAACTAAAAGGTGTCACTGCTAACAGCCTGAGGACATTCATTTCACTTTTGATCAGATGTGACTGAAGCCTGAGCAAGATAATGAATATAGGACAAACATCTTGTTTTATGGAATAGAACATACCTCTGTATGTAGTTTAACATTACACAACAGCGGAGTTGGCATTTGCTCATAATGATAGTAAGTATCATGGAAATATACCAAAACCATACCAAAAGAATGCCGGATGCCTTCGTGTTTCAAAGAAGAAAACACAGCAGAAATCGGGAGTTAATATTGATCACAAACCATGACACAGTTTGCTTGCACGGCCCACCTTCCACTGTGCAAAGTATACCAGTATGTAAGAAAATGAACCAGAGTCTGATATGAATATACTAAAGAGCAAAAAGGTGAAAGCACTCCAATGCTAAGACTCACACAGAAGCCATTTTTTCTCATGATGATGGTCAGTTTCAAAATATTGTTTTAGTATTTTCAATAAAGTTTAAGTGTCAATCTAGGAATGTACTAAAAATGAATTAAATAACTAAGACTTGAATAAGAAAAATATGCACTCAACAGCCAGGTCGTTAAATACACCTTGCTAGTGCTGAGTTGGACCTCCTTTTGCTTTCGGAACTGCCTTAATTCTTCATGTCATAGATTCAGCAAAGTGTTGGAAACATTGTTCAGATATTTTAGTCCATGTTGGCATGATAATATTGCACAGTTGCAGCAGATTTGTTGACTATGCATCCATGATGTGAATCTCCTGTTCCACCACATCCCAGAGGTTCTCTATTGGTGACTGTGGAGGCCATTTGAATACATTGAAGTCATTGTCATGTGAAAGAAACTAGTTTGAGATGATTTGAATTGTGTGATGTGGTGCATTATCCTGCTGGAAGCAGCCATCAGAAGATGGGTACACTGTGGTAATAAAGGGAAGGATATGACATTGGCTGGCTGTGGGTGCTAAGGGGTGCAAAGTGTGCCAAGGAAATACAGGACACCACTACCACTACCACTAGCCTGAACTGTTTGTTGCAACAGAAATGGAGATTCATCAGAGCAGCCGAAGTTTTTCCAGTCTTCTTTTGTCCAGTCTTCTTGAGCTTGTGGGAATTAAAGCTTTAGTTTCCTGTTCTTAGCTGACAGGAGTGACACCTAGTGTGGTCTTCTGCTGCCGTAGCCCCTCTGCTTTAAGGTTTGACACATGGTGCATTCTGCATACCTTGTAACAAGTAGTCATTTGAGTTACTGTTGCCTCCCTATCAGCTCAAAGCAGTCTGGCCATTCTCCTTTGATCTTCGGCATCAGCAAAGGCATTTTCACCAAGAGAACTGTCACTCACTATCTTTTTTTCTCAGATTATGCCCAACAGAGGTGTGTGTAGGAACACAAATGTCCAAGACAGTCAGTTAGGACTGTAACCAGGTTGTTTATTTATTTACAGTGTCACATATAAGAAAGGACAGGCGTAAACATGTCTGGACCTCTTTCTTGAAAAACACTATCAAATTCATGTGCAAACGTGGCTCATTTAACCACAGTGTTTTCATTCTCAGGACCAGCTATAATTGAGTTTTTATGCCATGTGAATTAAGCTTTTGATACAGATGGAGCAATGATTTATAACAATGCTCTTAATTTAGTCTCCTCTTAATAATGACCAGTTCTGGAGAAAACTGTCCACTCTTTTAATGAGTAATTTATAAGGTTCAGTCAGTCAGACAGTAGTTAGTCTTTGTTGTGGTTATTTTTGTATTTTAAAACATCTTCCCCTTCTCTCTGTCATTATTATTGTTTGTGTGTAGGTGGTGCGAGCCAAAGAGCGTCTGGACGAGGAACTAAGCATTCAGACACAAGAACAGAAAAAGGAGCAGTCACAGCAGAATACAGAAACATAAAGGACAAAATGATGCCCTGTTTTTCCTCACCCCATCCTCTGTAAATTATAACCCAATTAAAAGCCTTTTCCTTTTCTCTACTTTTGACTTCATGATACTTTTTTGCTAAGCTGTTATTGTAAGACTGGGAAACTATAATTATATACATATTGTGTGCACTTTGTAGATTGCCATGTTAAATATGGTTTTCAATATTCTAAATGTACACAAAGATGCTTTTATTTATGTCATGTTAGCTGCTGTGCTGAATTAAACTAAATCATATTGAATGTACTGTACTGAACAAAATCTCAAGCCACCCCTCCTTTCTTTATATTTTAATTCCAAGGAGCCAGACTTAGTAGTAATTTTTAAAATGGTCTTGAGCAATAGTTTTCCTGGCTTTCTGAAGGTCTTTGAAGTGTTTCTTTGAACATTTGTTGCATTTTCACTCATTTTTAGTCCAGTCCTTGTACCTGACCATTTTCATAAAAATGTTTGTGTGTTAAATGACAGACCTGTGTTGTCTACACATAACAGACAACAAAGAACCTGTTTTAAATTGTATCTTTTGGCACTACTAGCATGCAATTTCAAAAACACAAATTGTTAAAATTTCTTTAGTTGAATCTATGAAAAACACCCGAGTATAATACAGTTTAACGGGCATTTAAAAAAAAGTATTTTTGCACCAACAAGGTGATTCCCAAAGAGCTATTAGCTGAAAACTTGGCATGGTCTGCAATTTGTCCTTAAAAGTTTATAGAAACTAGGCAAGTGAAGGACAAAAGAAGTGGCAGGACTGAAAAATGGAAAGTGTAGGACATCCAGCCAAGACCTGATACAGGACCTAATTGATGCATCTGCTCTTTCAGTTGATCCATCTGCTATTCCTCGAAGCCTAATCAGAAATGCTCTCAGTGGAAGGGTGGCTGTTAGGAAGCCATTCTTAAGGAAGGGAAACGGGGAGAAAAAGCTGAGAAAATGCCAAATTACACAAAAACTGGACTGAAAATCAGTGGTAACAGGTCTTGCAGACTGCTGAATCCAAATTTTTGGTTCAAATCATTGTCAATATTTACAGAGGTCAGGAGAGAAGTACAACATTGGGTGTCTACATCCATCTGTAGAACACATTGGAGACTGTCATGGTTTGGGGCTGCATTGCAGCCTGTGGCATTGGGGATCTTGTCAGAACTAAAGGAATTATGAATGCAGAAAAGAATCAAGTTTTGATTCACCGTGCAACACAATCGGGAAAACATCTGCTTGGTGATGGCTTAATTTTTCAGCATGACAATGATACTGAACACGTTACCAGTGTAGTAAAAGCCTACCTGGATAGAAAAAACCCAATGGAACACTATCAGTCATGGACTGGCCACCCCAGAGCCCGGACTTTTGCATTAATTAAGCAGTGTGGGATCATCTTGACAGAGAACAGAACAATAAACGTCCAACATCCAAAGAAGAGCTTTGGAATGTCCTTCATGAAGCCTGGAGACTATTTAAGGAAATGACAAAAAAGTTTGCCTAAGAGAGATCAGGCTGTGTTGAAGAATAAAAGTGATCATACTAAATAATGACTTTCAGTTCTGTTTTCCTTATGTATTTCCCTTTATGTTCACACATTTTTCAATATCTCGTTGCCATGCCATGATTTCCCATTCTCCTAGCAAAATATAAAGAAATGAGGGGTGGCTCAAGACTTTTGCAGAGTGTACTGTGAATCTACAGATTATTATGATTGTCTAAGCGGCCATTCACTTTAATTTCAACTGATTTTTGGGGGGCAGACATGAAAACACACAATTATCAAATGCAACTTTATTAAACATTTTTGTTTTCATTGACATTATTATCAATATCGTAATAAAATTCCTCTAAAACAGGAGAACACCGCTATGTTGTACCAATTGGAGACTTTTACAACTCTAAAATTCTGCATGTTCAACCACAGAACATGATGCCAGGAAAAAATATATTTTCATATAATCATTTTCTTTTTCATAGTGTATAACTTCTATATTTACCTATAATAAAAAGGCACTTGGAAAAATTAAAATACTGACATAATATCTCACAAATGTGCAAAAAAACATAACTTGGAACAGGCCTTGCATGGCCTTAGTCTTATCATTAACCCTTTGTGCAATGCTGTGGCACTTCAGTCAATGGCACCCCATTTACACTGACCTAACTAGCAAACAGCTTTTTGCCCTGGATTTCAGCTCCACATTTCTGAACGTGAAATGTTAAAATCTACAGGAGCACGTACCACTTTTATGTTATATGAAGAATAGGACTTTAAGATTCAGACATTTTGGCAACTGCAAATGATTTTTTTACAATTACTGTCAGTTCCCAAAACAAATAATGCACTACACTGAGAAAAAATGTGACAGCATCTCCTTATCTACACACGCTATGTGGGGGGGGGGTGCAGTTTATTACAGGCTGAGCTCAAAGGGTTAATGAATCATACAGCTTATTTTATATTAAAGATGTGTGGACCCTGGTAGGATCCGTGTCATATTGTTCAGATTTCTGCTGCCATGCCGAGTCTCTGTCCCTGGCTTCGACCAGCAGAGGAGAGACAGACAGGGAGGAGAAGGAGGACGAAGAGGAGAGCCGGTGCATCTGTGGGTTTCACTGTTGCCATGGAAACCTTGTCTAGCCTACTTAACACCTGTTTTGATGACATCACATGCAAGGATTGTCCACTCAGAGTGAGATATTCTCTCTAGTACCCTAGCTGAATCCAGAGACAGGCCAGTGGGGTGTGTGGTGATGTGCAGGAGGGGTCTGCTGAGATAATAATGATTAAGACTTACTGGAGCAGAAACTCAGGTAGGCCGTGAATCCCCATGGACCTGTGGGCAGCACCCACTCAAACATACAGAGTTATCCTTGTTTTTGTTTACTTTGAAAATAGCCTTTTACTTTGCCTATTCCTCACAATTGCCAGTAAAAAAGCTTTGCGGCCGGGAGGTGGGGGAGTTGAGCCTTTGGGTTTAATCTATAAAAAAGGGGAGGAAAAAAAATCCAGAGGGCACACAGAGTTCAGTGGCCTAGTTTTCTGCAGGCTGGTATGCCTGTGAGTGGCTGCCACACTGGGCACAGCACAGCCAGCGACTTCAGAGCTGAGAGGGTTGCTTGCTGGGGTAGGTGGCCAGATGGAGAGTGGCTGTGCAGCACAGCCATCCTCTGCTGGCGTACAGCCGCTGCTCTCATCTCTCCCTGTCCCTTGTCCATTCATTTATTCATTCAGCCAAGCCTTTCTCTTTGCTCTCACAAACTCCCAGCAGTGCCTGACATTTCACAGTCAGATGTTTTCTGGTGTTAGATACTTGCTCAATAAAGACATATTTAATGCTGGCACTTCCTCTGAATTAGACACCAGTGTGTTTCTCATGGAAGAATGTGATGTCATTTGGCCCACTGAATACCTACATAAGACGGATCTTCCCCCAAGAGCAGTGGTTCCAACATTTTTGGCTTGTGAGCCTTCAAGACAAAAGGAATATCTGTGCTTACAACCTCTAATCCAGGTTCCCAGGTCCCTGTATATTTTTGGAAGTGCTACCTTGGCTTTAATTTTTTCTCCTTTGGTTGGGGAGGCCTAGACACAAAAATATGTATTTTAATAGAAATCATATATTTATGCCAAAATGCCATCAAACTGACTCCAGATCAACATACACTTGTAGACAAAATTATTGGGCCACGTCTTAATCAATGAATTCATTTGTTTCATTCAGTCCCATTGTCACAGGTGTTATAAAATCAAACACCTGGCCATGAAGTTTGCCTTTTAAAACATTTACAAAAGAATAGATCTTCTAAAGCGCTCACTGAATCCCAGCATGGTACTGTAGCAGGATGCCACCATTGCAAAGGCAGTTTGTGAAATTTTTTTTCCCAGATATTCCACAATCAAATGTAAGTGGTTTATTGCAAAGTGGAAGCATTTAGGAACTAAAGCAACTCGGCCATTAAGTGGCAAACTACGTAAAGTAACAAAGTGGGGTCACCGAGTCCTGAGACACAGCGTGTAAAAGTCACCAACACCCTGCTGACTCAGTTACTGCAGAGTTCTAAACCTTCCCTGGCATTAACTTCAGCACAAAAACTGTGTGCGGGGAGCTTCATGGCATTGGTTTCCACAGCCAAGCAGCTGCATGCAAGCCTTACATTGCACAGTGTCAAGCATTGTCAGGAGTAGTGTAAAACATGCGGTCACTGGACTCTGGACCAGTGGAAATGTATTCTCTGGCAGTCTGATGAACCAGTGCGGGTTTGGCAAATGCCAGGAGAATGTTACTTTCCAATGCATGTGCCAAGTTTGGTAAAGGAAGGGTAATGCTGTGGGGGTGATTCTCTGGGGTTAGCCTGGGCCTCTTAGTTTCAGTGAAGGGAACGCTTAATGCCTCAGCTTACCAAGACATTTTGGTAATTCTATACTTCCATCTTTGTTGGTAACAGTTTAGGGAAGACTCTTCTCTATTCCAGCATGACTGTACACCAATGCACAAAGCAAGGTCCATATATGCATGGTTGGATGAATCTGCTGTTTAAGAACTCAAAAGGCCAGCACAGAACCCTGACTTTAACCCCATCCAACACCTTTGGGATGAATAAGAATTGAGATTGCCATGCAGGCCTTCTCATCCAACATCAGTGTATGACCTCACAAATCCTCACCTGGTTGAATGGGCAAAAATTCCTACAGCCACGCTCCAAAATCTTGTAGAAAGCCTTCCCAGAAGAGTGGAAGCTGACATAGCTACAAAGGTGGGACCAAATTAATATTACTCCCTATGGATTTAGAATGGCATGTCACAAAATCTCCTGTAGGTGTAATGTGTAGATGGCCCAATACTTTTGTGCATATCGTGTATCAACACACAGTGTGCTGGAATGCTCCCTGCCACCTGCCTCTTAAAGCCTACTCTTAATATTGGGCTGCTTTGTGTCATCACAGTGTATTGTCAACCACAGAGTGAGATCGCCTTACCACACTGTTTAATTTAAAGGGGTTTGTGGAACTGGGCAGGTAACCATGTTCAGTAATCTTTCATCTTCAGTCTGCATGCTAGCATCTGTATGAGGCTGCAATTGAGAACAACAGCATTGTAAGCTAAATGGCAAGACTTCACCATGTTCACATTCTCAGCTTATGAACAAGGTTTGCAAATTAGGACTAAACCCAAAGTACAGCTGAGGCTGAATGTTCTTTCGCAGTTGTTGAATCATAAATCAAAGTGTTAAATAAAATGAAATTTTACTTTATGACAGCACTAGATTAAAGAGATCACTTGAGTTATTAAGAGTCATCCTGAGGGTCACTCGATTTGTTCTGTGGGGAACACAAGTGTCTGCAAAGACTCATTCACATAAAGGTTTAATGGCAAAACAGTAGGCTGGCCAATGGTCTGACAGTGCTATCCACTGATCTATGGCTTTAACATAGCTAAAAATAGCAAATTGCCATAGAAAAGTTGATTAAAAAATATCTAGTGACCTTTCAGATTTATATCTGTACCCTTTTAATGTCCTAAACCTCAGATTGAGAACCACTGCCCTTGGAAGACCAATCAAATCTCTCCCTCTCTTCTTCTCTTCAACCACTCCAAAGACTCATCCTCGACAGCAGAAAGCTGATTGCAGAGCAGCCATCACAGAACACATGAAGCAACTTCAACATTAGAAAAAATGTCTCGTCTGAACAACAGCAAAAATGGGACAAAAATATAACACAGCAATAACTGAATGTATCACCCCCCCCCAGGATAGAGTGATGGAAAAATAAGACAGCCAATGAAGCAGGATGAGAGGAACGAGAAGAGACAGAGGAGTAAAAAGAGAGAGGAGAGCTGCTGTTTGTTTCAGTCTCTTCAGGGAAAGTTCCTTGTGTTGTGATCCTCCTCTCCCGCTCCTCTACCTCTCTAATGTGTACACAGCAGTCAACGTCATACATGCACGATTACTGAGTAACACACACCTGGAAGGACCCCACAGAAGAAAAATGGAATAAGAGCAAACAATTTGTCAAAGAACTATGTAACATTTCATAAAACATGTAAGGAATATAGTTTGTGATAAGTGCATGTTGACAGCTTAATCGAACCATAAGAAGAAGTTTCCCAGAAGTGAAATGAGTCATTTTTTTGTCCATTTTTGCCCCTTTGGACAGAATAAATTGAGGCAGTTTGCAAGAGTGTGGCTTCCTAGTCAGTCCAGCTGTATGTGGCATTAAGTGCATAACACCCCCCTCTGTGGCACAATGCGAACATCCCTCTTGCCCTTTTCCAGGTACTTTTGGCACAGCATGAAACTTTCTGAACTTGGGACAAAACTTCAACTGACGGCTCTGGGTTGGACTTCAACTGCACGACCACCTGTTTTTCACAGCTGGTTTTGGGCCGGGTTACTTAAAAAAAAATACAAGACAGTAGTGTTTATCGCCACAGTGGCCCTTTCATACACAAACTGGCCGTGTTGATTCAATTACGGGAAAGCAGCTGGACAATCCAGGAGGGAAACAGTGCTAGTTCTGTAAATGGCAAGCAGAATGTTGTGTGTCATGTCCAACCAGAGGGGGGAGTCAGGCATACTAGTGCCTTAAATCTCACTTGAAAAATGATGGGTGATTGCCAGGTGATGTAACACCATTTGTCAGTGTTATGTCCTCAGTTCGCTCTGTGCTCTAAAAGCCCCTAGTCTGCACACCTGGTACACATTCGGGTGGACTAGGCTGGTCTATGTCGGTCACCCTCCCCAAACTGGGGACAGATTGTCAATAGTTAGCAGCGGTTTTGAGGTTTCAATACTATAACCAGTTGATACTATTATATGCTGTGTTTAATTCACTTGTCACCTGCACAAATACAACATGATTTGAGTTCACTTGCTTTGGTTTGGCAAGCTTGTCTGGATCATATTAATCACAGCACCGTGTGAAAAATAGGTCATACCTTTAAAATGATCTAAGAATCTTCCTATTTGCCTAAATGTAAGTGCGTCATTCATGATGTGTGTATCTCACTGTTAAGCTGGAGGCACACTGTCAAAGTACAGTCACATAAATACTTGTCAATGAATCGGGACTTTTGTAAGAACACAGAGCACTAAGACTGTCACGTTCATGGTCCTTGTCCACAGAAACAGCAAAAAGGAATGAACAGAGTATAAAATAAGAGAGGAAAGAGGAGCCTGTTGTAAGGCCTTGTGTTAAAAATACAGAGCCATACAAGTTTCCTGAACAGAGTATTTCGGCCCCAGGTTTAGTTTTTACCACCAATGCAATGGGCCCTCATGTATACTCATTCTTGTGAGGTGTAGTGTTTTCAATTGTTTTTCGGATTGCCGATTTTATAAGTTAAGTTTCTCTATCTTTTTCTTTAAATGTATTCTTTAAAAGTCTTTAATTGTTTATTTATTTTTCCCGCATTGTCCTGATTTGATTGTGCAAGCCAATCCCTATCACCTCTGACTGCCCTTACCCTCACTATGGCGTTGACCCTCCCATCCCAACCCCCTGAGCTCTTCTGGAATGTGTGTTAGTAAATGTGTCTGTGTATCAGTTGACCACAGCTGGCTTGAGCACCACAGTGCCTGGGGGGATGACCACCCAGGACAAGGGATCATGAGACCCTCCAGTGGAGAGGTTCAGGGCCCCCCCTGTCACCTCATTCCCTGCCTCCTCTCCTCTGCCCTTCTTTGCCTGGCGGCTCTGGGCCCCGCGCTCAGATGTGGCCCCCAGCATCGGCACCATCGGCAAGCCCAGAGCCGAGGAGGAGAACGCAGGTGAAAGCAGATGAGACTTAGTCAGGCCTATCGGAGAGCCATTGAAGGACAGGATGGACGTGCCGCCCAAGCTGCCAGGAGGGGAGTTGGGACAACCCAGTGTGCTGAGGTCCAGGGGCCGAGGACTGAGAGGCGACAGGGGCAGGCTCCCGCCAAGGCCCTGCAGAGCATGGCCTCCCAGGAGAGCAGCCGCTGCCCCTGGGATGATAATATGGGCTCCACTCACATAGGACAACTCTGAATCTTTGCCACCACCACTAGCAAGCCCTCCACTCTGACTTCCCTTCAGCAAGGAGCCCACCCCACCTGAGGAGCCCTGCTCCTGAGTCACAAAGTGGCCGTGGGCTTTGATGTGCTTGCGGAGAGAGCTGGGGTCTGTGTAGCGCTTCAAGCAGCCCACCATCTTGCAGTAGTAGGGCTTGTCCACATAGTGTGTGCGTGTATGTTTGAAGCGGTCACTGGAGTTGGAGTAGCGTTTGTTGCATCCCTCATAAGGACAAATGTAGGGCTTTTCACCTGCAGGGGGAGAGATGATCCAGATGTTTATCCTCATTCACAAAATCTTTAAAATTTACTTCAAAAATTAAGAAAAGTTTTTAAATGCAAGCCTACAGTGTGTAGGTCGTAGCTATAGGCTGTATATGAAAGATGGCCAAGTGACCTAACCAATCACACATTTGTAAGCAAAATTCACATTACTGGCATCACCACCACAGATTTTTTTAAATGAGACATCACAAGTGTGAGGCGGGTCTGACAGTGAAGTCGAAGGACACTTAAGCGAATTAATGTATGCTGGTTTATCCTTCTTTCTGACTCTAATGGGGGGCCATAATTTATGAAATGAACATCATTTTGTTTTCAGTATGACTTAAAACAAGCAATCAAGCCCATAGGCTTCTGTGGGAGAATCTCTTTGCAACCACAGAAGTCACCCCCTTCTGGTCATCAGAAAGAATGCAGCTTTAAGGAACTTCTTTATTGGCTTCACTATACTTATCAGGAAGCTAAGTCCATCTTTTGTATACTGTTTATGGTCTTAACTGTATAGCAAGCACTGTCTCAGATATCTGTCATTACTCACTTTGTTCTGACCACTGACCTGTGTGTGAGCGATTGTGTATCTTAAGGTTCTCCAGACGTGAGAAGCTTTTGTTGCAGGTGGGACAGCGATGGGGCTTCTCATTAGTGTGAGTGCGAATGTGAATGAGCATTTTGTACCTGTAGCCACAAAAAAACAAACATGTTTAATACTACACTTCACTTCTGGAAGCCTCTCCTTTATATGCAATAGGAGAGTTTTTACTCACCTAGCATTAAAACCCCTCCCTTTGCGAGCACAGCCCTCCCAGTGGCAGCAGTACCCAGAGTCCTTTTCAGGCTTGACATGGAAGTCATTAACATGGTCCACCAGGTCTTGTAGGGAGTCAAAGAGCAGATGGCACTGCAGGAGGGAGAAGCATTTCAAATACACTTGTAATGATAAATCTATATAGGATTCGAGTTTGGCTGCAATCAGATGGTAAAATATTTTACCTTTTTCCAACGGCAGGCTAGTTGTTCATCTGCTGAAAGGTCAGGAGAGGCTCTCTTATCACTAGTCTGGCCAATGAACATGGAGGATGGCAGGTGAAGTCCTGCTCCAGCTCCTATTGGCACAAAGAACTGGAAGGCCTGTGAGATATGAGAATTCTGGTAAAAAAAAAACAGAAGAAGAGGGAAAACAGCAACGGGGTTATCAAACTGTCTCACAAATTCACAAGCTCTACTGTGATGAGTTTAAAGAAGTCAGTTTAAAGTAATAAAAATGTTTCACACATCCCTGGAAAATAATGTAAAAACATAAAATATAAATGATACAAATAATAATGATGATGATAATGAAATGCCTAGAACTCAGCCGGTATGCCTCTGCCTAAAATCTGTCCCTGTGTGACCTTGACCTTTGATCCCACAATCTCATAGATGTTATCAGATTTTCTACCCATCACCAGTATAAACCACATAAAGTTTGGAGATCCAGCAAAACAAGTCAGCTCCTGTAGCAATATATTTTATGACAGACAGATGGACAGACACACAGACCTCAGAAAAGCACTTCTTACAAACAAACAACTTTATACCCATCATGATGATTAATCATACAAGTATTGACAAGGATCCAGGAATCCAGTTAGTTCCTATGGTAGTAATGACATTTTCACTGATAACCCCTGAAGGTACATCCCTGAAGAGCCCCAGTTTCTTCATGAATGTTGACCTGACCTGACCATCACTTGATGTGATGTGAGCCTAAATATCATGGTTAATTTTTTATGCAAATTGGATGATTAAGAACCAACATACACAGCAGCAAAGTTGATTCTGTAATATCCCTAAATTTTTTATATCAATTTCAGAGGTAACATCAGACGACAATGATGGCAGACAACATGGTGTGACAGTATACGATTCTACGATCAATTTTGTTTCGTGCAGATCAGGCTAATAGCTTTTGAAAAGGCCACCTGGTGGTCAATCCATATTATCAAAATGACTGAAAATCTATTCAGTTCCAGAGCTCATGGAGGTCTGTCACTGTGCCAAAATTCAAAATCCTGCGTCAAATAATTTTTGATTTGTCACACTTGTACAAAGGATTTTCGTCAGCAGTGCTGATGATTCCCTTATTTCCCTGCTTTTCAGGGATATAATTAAGTACACTGACCAAGCATAGCATTATGACCACCGACAGGTGACGTGAAAAACACTAAATATCTCTTCATCATGGTACCTGTTAGTGGGTGGGATATATTAGGCAACAACTGAATAGTTTGTCCTCAAAGTTGATGTGTTAGAAGCAGGAAAAATGGACAAGCATAAGGATCTGAGTGAGTTTGATAAGGGCCAAACTTGATGGCTAGATGACTGGGTGAGAGCATCTTCAAAACTGCAGCTCTTGTGGGGTGTTCTTGAGCTACAGTGGTCAGTATCTATTAAAAGTGGTCTAAGGAAGGAACAGTGGTGAAGTGGCGACAGGGTCATAGGCGGCCGAGGCTCATTAATGCACATGGGGAGCGAAGGTTGGCCCGTTTGGTCCAATCCAACAGACGAGCTATTGTAGCTCAGATTGCTAAAGCAGTTAATGCTGGTTCTGATAGAAGCACATCAGAATACACAGTGCATCACAGTCTGTTGCGTATGGAGCTGCATAGCTACAGACCAGCCAGGGTGCCCATGCTGACACCTCTACACTGCCAAAAGTGCAACAATGAGCACGAGAGCATCAGAACTACCACAGAGCAATGGATGAAGGTGGCCTGGTCTAATGAATCACATTTTCTCTTCCATCACGTGGATAGTTGTGTACGTAAGATCATTACCTGGGGAACACATGGCACCACAATGCACTATGGGAAGAAGGCAAGCTGATAGAGGCAGTGTGATGCTTTGGGCAATGTTCTGCCAGGAAACCTTGGGGTCTTTGACACGTACCACCTACCTAAGCATTCTTGCAGACCATGTACACCCTTTCATGGAAACGGTATTCCCTGATAGCTATGGCCTCTTTCAGTAGGATAATGTGCCCTGCCACAAAGCAAAAATGGTTCAGGAATGGTTTGAGGAGCACAACAACAAGTTTGAGGAGTTGACTTGGCCTGTGAATTCCCCAGATTTCAGTCCAATCGTTAATCTGTGGGATGTGCTGGACAAACAAGTCCGATTCATGGAGGCCCCACCTCGCAATTACAGGACCTAAGCGATCTGCTGCTAAAATCATGATGCCAGGTACCACAGCACACCTTCTGGGATCTAGTGGAGCCCATGCCTTGACAGGTCAGGGCTGTTTTGGGACCAACACAATATTAGGGAGGCGATCATAATATTATGTCTGAATGGCGTATACTAGGATAGGCTAGGATTCAGCAGCCCAATAAGCCTTTACAATGGTAACAAGAATTTAATTAATGACTCTGTGTGACCTTGACCTTTGATCCCACAATCTCAGAAAAAGTTATCAAATTTTCTACCCATCATAGGTATTAACCACACAAAGTTTTGTAAAGATCCAGCAAACAAGTCAGCTCCTGTAGTGATAACAAGTTTTGTAATGGATGGACAGATGGAAAACACAAAAAGCATAATGCCTCTGTGGCAAAGGCATAATAATAATAATAATAATAATAGACTTTTAATATTTATGACTGTATAAAAGTAAAATTGTCTGTGTAGTAGTAGCTGTACAAATACAAGCTTTAAAGCTGTGGGGAAATTAGACCATACAGTGGATGAGAGGTACGGAGAGAGTAAAAGTCTTTCTCTTTATCAATGGAGCACTGAACTGCGGATTCACATCCTTTCCTTCAAAAATCCATTTCATTTTTCCTGTAGTAGTTTCCCGCTGTGCACTACAAAACCTCCCTCCATCCCTGAGCTCGGTATGAGAGCTGTAAGATTCACTGAATCTCAGCTGGTGCTCAAAAAGATAATGCACTGGCTCACCCACACAGTCACAGACAGTGTAACTTAACTCGAGGAGGAAACAGGGAGGATGAAATATTGAGTTTATGAGGAGCTGCACAGGTACAAAGGGATTTTAAGGGGAGCGCAGACAGAGAAAAGGGGTATAGCTAGATCACAGTCCTGTTCTTCAGCTGTGTTAGAGTGTGCTAGTGACAAACTTAAAAAAATGACACCATTTCCCTGCACTAAGCTGTGCCACTCTGTGTAAAACTATGTGAGCTGCTTTGTAAGCTGTCTTGTTTTTGTGTGTGAGAGTGAGATGGAGAGATAGTGTGCTATCTATGTCCACGGGGCATGTTTATAGCGGTGGGCTCGGTGGGGTATGTGAGACTCAATAAGATCTGGGGCGACTGAATAGCCCCAGCCAGCATGTCTCAATTCAATTGCATGGGAATTGAATTAGGCGGCGTGAGGTCTGCATGTCTTAAATCCGATTATAAATGTACACACCAACATCCATGCACACAGACACACACACATCATGCCAGCAGGGCCACTGAGTCCAAGTTGCACAGAGGTATTTGTTGGGGACACAAGAGGTGTTTGATAAGAGCTACCCCCTCAGTCTGTCTCACAGAGGCCTCCCACCCTCTCCAGAGCCTGATTCCTTTATGTGAGCGTGACACAACCCAATGTTGTTCCTGCTTTGCTGACCCTAGCAGGCTGAGTCACCCTCTGCTGTAGACAGGAACTTGTGTTCACTCACTATGGCAATGAAAGACAGTGATTATTCTTCCAACAACTTGGAGGTGAACGACGAAAAATGTGAGAGAAAATGAGGGGATATTGTAGAATTGCCGTAGGGTAAATAAAGGCTGGTCAAAGCAAAGGTGGAACACCTACACTGGATTGTCAGTGAGTTTGTGTGTGCATCTGAGCTCTGTCATACTCACGCTTGACGGGATGTAGTTGCCGTTAGTCATTTCTGGAGAACTGGGGGTGTAGCGGGAGGATGGAGACATGCTCAGATCCACTGCAGGGGGGGTGGGGGTGTCTGTTCGATCATGAGGGACCACCTGCACTCCTGAGAAAACACAACACTGGTCTCACTTTTTCCCTTTGTCTCAAACACAGACAAGTGTTGTTTTGTTGTTATTTACCTGTGTGTGGAGATGCCGGTGAGGCAGGCTCTATGACTGCTGTCCCATCATCTGCCATATGGAGCTGGCGAGCATGCTTGGGGTGCAGCGGTGAGAGGGGAGGAGAGCATGCCCCTCTGTTCTTCCCACTGACCCTGCGAGGGAGCTTCAGGTCCAGGGGCTCGTCCAGGGACAGCATGATCACAGACCTTGGTGCAGACCTCCCAACTGCACAGAGTCACAAGGGGTTAGAGTTAGTCTGATCTGGCCCAGTGACCGATAGCTTGGTGTTAATATACATCTGCAATCCTTCTCACGTAAATGTTGGGCAAAGTATCTCACTTTCCACAGTCCCACTGGGTAAGAAATACCTTGAAACAATGGCAAACTGGTCAAAATCATAAACTGAAACACTGACTAAGCTAAAGAAAAATAAACACACACATACACGCTGAGGGCTCACTGACCCCTCTTTTTTCTATCCTGACCTTTACTCACACTCTTCCTGAGGAATGTCTACAATCCAATCCAGATGGTCGCCCCGACCGCTAGCCTAGCTTCTTTTGCCCTGCCACATCACCCCCATCCCTGAGATTGTGCACCTTCAGACACCATACACCTCTGACACCAAACCCTGAAGGCCTTCAAGTCCAGTTTTACCTCCTCCCTTCTCTAAACACACTGACCTCTGGACCCAGAGTGGGGGCTGTGGGCAGGACTCCTCTTCCAACAGTCAGGTATGAGTTCAAATCCTAAGTATAATTTTACTTTAAAAATAACACTCAAAAGAAAAAGACGGGCATAAGGAACTTTACTTAAGCCGCATTTTTTAATAGTGGCAGTTCCTCAAACTGCCACTAGAGGCTTGCTCCAAAAGCAAGTCAATCGTCATACACCCCCCATGTTATGCGAAATGCTCACCTTTATAGTAGAAATAAACATGTTTACAGCCTGGTATAAAAGAAAATCATTCAAATCCCTGAACTAGACATTGTTGGTGTGGTGTACTTTGAAGTATTATTAACGTTGATTAATCCGCTGTGGCGACCCCTTGGTGGAGAATACAAGGGAGCAGCCGAAAGGTATATTTTATCCCTGCCCGTGAGGTCTGTGCTCGAGTTTTGCTGAGTCAAAGTCAAACAGTTTATTTGTATCTTACTTTGCATTAGTTGGCAGGTATCTGCGTCTGTGCAATTGACCATGCTAACCGAGGTTACCCCACCCTCTCGTCTGACTTCAGAAAACAAGATGCCGTCAGCTACAAAGCTAAATGCAAATCCATCATCCAAATAGTGACATCACGGTGACTATCGTTTATATACAGTCTATAATTCAACTATACACAGTAAAGGTGAATTATAGATGAATGTACCTTTGGGCTGCTCCCTTGTATTCTCCACCAAGCATGGGTAATTTGGCAGAAGTTTTATGCCAGATGCCCTTCCTGACACAACCCTCCACAGTGAGAGGGGCTTGTGTCCCCACCTGGGATCAAACCAGGGACCTTTCACTTCTAAGGCAAATGCGAAAGCCACTGCGCTACCGGGGACACTGGTAAAGGTGAATTATAGATAGTTCTGCTAAATCAAAGCTAAGCTCTCCACTGAGAATAAAGTGCTAGAATTCAATGCATTTTCTCATTGCTTCATCTACTCAGAGACTTTTCCCATCTATAAAACAGAGTAGTGTTGGCCTAGAGTGTTTTGTGCCTATGTGGCATATGCACACAGATTCTTATAGAAATGCATGCTTGCTCACGCATGAAAGTACTCAGACTGTAATTTCAAAATAATTCATCTGTTCCCCCTCTCCGTCACACACATGCCGAGGCACACTCATGGAAGCCATGGTTAGTTGTGAATGGTGGGCTTTCAGAGAGACTGGCTTGCGGCCACATGAGAAGCCCTTGTTTCTGGGAGGCATGGAGCAGGGAGGTCACCAGGTTCGCCATCCCAACGAGGGATGGCCACCATCTCACACACACAGCCAGGGGGATGGGAGGGGTGTAGAGACTCAATCAGCCATAGATAAGAGAATGATCATTCACACACGTACTAATACAAACAGAAGAGTGCACTGTATGAGAGCAGCATCATCAGTCAGTTATCACTGCGATGCATACAGAGGGATTTATCTTCCTCACATTCACATAAAGATACATCTTAGAAGAAATCTTTATACAAATTCCACGGGTCCCCACTGAAAGGCAACTTAATGACTTATATTAACCTATAACCTCAAGCACAGTAATGAAAAAAATCCCCTTAAGTATGCAATTATTCTGGGAGAAATACAGCCAGTGACTAACAAAAATCAATTAGATCACTAATTTCTTTGGTTTCAAAATGTACTTACGGAATTCTGATTTCAAATGCGTTTTTTATGCCCAGTATCCAGAGGGAGTATGAATATAGTTACCTCTAACCCATGAACACACAAAAATGTGATCCTTTAAATTTATTTTAACACATAATTAAAGATGTTCTCCATTTGTTAAAGTCTGCATGCTGTGTTTTTTGTGGTGCAATAAAAAACAAATGCAAATGGGCTTTTTGTGTATTAGTCCTTAATCAGCTGCATGCATCCAGTTTCACTGATAAAGACTTTGAAATAAGCAGATACAGCTGTTTCTATTTTCAACCGAATCGGTAGTGAAAATTACGCACAATAAAAATGTAACTTCAGCTGCTCGTTTGTATTCTCCCCAGGGGGTCGCCACAGCAGATTTATCCGCTTTGGTAATTTGGCAGAGGTTTTATGCCAGATGCCTTTCCTGACACAAACCTCCATGCTGAGAGGAGCTTGTATCCCCACCTAAAATCAAACCAGGAACCTTTCGCTTGTAAGGAGAATGTGTAAACTACACTGACACATAATGACTGTTGCTAATAATAAAGGTGAGATTTTACTGGTGACTGCTGTCAAACAGTTTGTTGTCATTGTAATGCTGTCATTAGTTGTGAAAATAAACAATAATAATATTCAGATTTTTCAGAGTGAATATGAGCATCTGCTGCAGTTAATACAACTCTTTCTCCTCTGTACTAGGTTGGTGTGACTAACTTACTGTAACTCCTACTGCACAGGCTGCCAAGATTTTTTGGCTTTATTGTTTGGCCAAAGTAGCAGAAAATCGCCTGTCATCCACTTTAAACAAGCAAAAGCCCTCACCCTGAGGCACAGACCAGGAATCAGCTTAACCTTTCTATAAATCCTGCCCTCATTCACTGCAGGGACCCATCAGCGTTATAATCCACGCTATAAAATGCAGTGAGAAACGGATATGGAACTTCTGGATCCATAAAACTCCAGCATAGAAATTGATTTGGCACCTGATATCATGTGATTGTATGTCTCACTGTGAGACAGGCAGAGAGCCAATACAGGGGTCTCCACACACAAAAGCTCATCTCAGGCAGCTGCTCCTTGTGCAAACTATTATATTATATCATACATATATATGGACTATGCAGCTCATCTTTTCCAGTTTATTAAGCATTGCCTCTGCAGCAACCTCCAGCCCACTCAAACAGCCAGCCATGAAAAGTGTCCTTTTCATGTATAACAATGAGCACTGTTTATATCATCATCCTGCTGCATGTTGGGAAAATGCCAATTTAAATTAGCTGAATCTCCTGACAGACCATCCAACATTTAGTTTAGTGTTATTTTTTTCCTTTTAAATTCCAATTAATGTAAAACATTAAGTTGTATCAATATTACCTATTACATGTTTCCATTGACCTGCAGATTTCATTTTTAGTCAAAGTCAAAGTCAAAGTCAGCTTTATTGTCAAAAACCAATGTACAGATCATACACAGGAATTTGAAATTGCAATGCTCCCACGGCCCTCAGTGTACACTACAACTCAAGATAACAGATAAAAATAAGATAAAAGTCTTATATACAGATAAAAATAAAAGTCTTATATACAATATATACATACAATATATTTTTAGAGCTAAATTAGTAAAAAAAATTTCATAATTCAGTCAGCAGAAAAGTAATTGGTAAAAAACCTGAGTACTGTCTGGACGTATACCCTCTGGATACTTACAGCTCTAACAACTTTTATTCATTAGGGTGACCTGCATGTACTCTCAGAGGTGAAACCCAGGGGGGAAATTCTGCTTGTTTTCTTGCTATGAGTGAATGGCAATAACCAAAGGAAACGCAAATGAAGATATAAACATTTTTATCAGTTCTTATCAGAAAGTTAACAGCATAAATTAAAGTGTACAAGATTTATGGACTTTAGAAAGTTAAGAGGGGCAGTCCCCCTATCCTTCAGGTCATTTTTGTAAAGCAACTGACATCACAAACATTTAAAATAAAATTCACTTGAAATTTTCTTGGACTTTCCTAAGGCAGCAGGTCGTACAGTAACTACATTACCCAAAGCAGCCCACAGCCCACCAATGTGATCTCAGAGGCACTACAGTTACTCTGCCTTTTTGGAGATAAGACAGAAAATGTGGGGATACGCAGCGAAAATCCAGCCAGTGGAGAATCAAACCAACCACTTGGCTGCAGAGGGCACAGGCTAAGGTGAGGTCCAGCAGATTTATCAAGAGCTGTACACCCAATACCAGTGGAGTTGACGAGTACAGCTCCTGATGAATCTGCTGGACCTCACCTTAACCTGTGCTCGTGACTATTTCTTAATGGAGAAATAGTAGAGGCTGGCTGGGAAGTGACTCACAGTGTGTGGATCTTGGACCGGATTTACAGGATCTTGTCTCTAGCTTCAGTCACTTGTGGGAAATATGAGACATAGAGCAAGGGTACCTAACAGAAAGAATGATACAGAGATGGAAAGAGTGTAGTTTTCCTTGTGTACACATCAGTGTGATATATGAGCATGTGTATAAAGTCTAGTGGTGGATGGCTGTGAAGTTTGGGGAACGGGTGTTGGCTGGCCCCCATGCAGACTTCCTCGCTCAGCCGTGGGGTCAACAGTGTCTCTGAAAGGCGGCATTGTCCCTATCTGGGCCCTCTCCTCTCTCTCTAGCAGAGTAAACACTGACTACAGCAGCTGAACGGGAGAGAGAGTGGAGCGGAGGGGGCCACAGTGAGGATATACGAGGGTGAGGAGGAAGTGGAGGAGGAAGAGTACTCAAAGAGAGGTTTGTGTATGTCTTTTTTAGTAAATGCTGTCACCTCTTCCCCTGCATAACCCCTTCTCACCCAAATCCCACACTGCTGGCCTTCCTTTGATGAAGTATAGGTGTGTGTGTGTGTGTGTGCATGTGTGTTTGGGGTGAACTTGGGTTGAGGTTGGAGGGTGTGAGAAAGGTGGCACGGTTACTTAAAGGTTGAAGTACTGCAAGGGGGTTTCAGGTCAAAGAAGTGCTGTGTTTCAGCACCTCTGGGCTCACATGGATCATTGCTGACCCTGCTCTGACCGACTGATCTTTACTCTAATCTGATCTGGGGAGGATTGTGTTTCAGCTCAGTCTGCTTGGTCTGATGATGCAGATATAAGAGCCAATAAAAAACATCAGAAAACATCATAATTGTGCAGTATAAGATGATTATGTTACAGTTTATAAAATCGCATTGTGTAATATTTTGTTTTCGTGGTGTGGGTTTAAGAGCGTGAGGGAATGTGTGTGTGTGTGTGTGTGTGTGCACAGATTTTGTGCGAACCCCCTCCGAGTTTGGCTGTAACTTAATCTCCCTCCTGCTGTGACCCTGGGAGGTGGTCTGTAGGAGGCAAGCCATTTCTCCCCGGGGCTCTTTGCTCTCTTTTTTTTCCCCCCATTCTCTTTCACAAACACACACACACACACACACACACACACACACACACAAGTGGATACAT
>VUQH01082241.1:0-20820 GCA_015106775.1 Etroplus canarensis | reverse complement strand
CACCATCTTGTAAACCTTTCCATTTACTCTTGCTGCTATCCTTCTGTCACAAAGCACCCATGACACTTGTCTCCACCCACTCCACCCTGCCTGAATTCTTCACTATAATGCATGCATTTCAAATAATTCAGTGTATACAGGGGCATGAATGAACAGGAAATAGTAGAAACAAGGACACCAAACAACAAAGAAAAAAAAACACAGGTTGCACCAGTTAAAATGACGGTAAACTCACAGAGCTCCACGTGCCACTAGAGCTTCTACATTATTTGTGTCGATTTCCAAGGCTTTGTTGTATTCATTCATGGCGTCCACATGACGACCATGTTTGAAGTGGTCCACACCTGCACGGACACTGAAAAATGCAAAATGCAGGTATGCATCAACGTGAAGTCAGGGGAAACAGGTTGCATGATTAGATATCAAAACAATGCACTATTCTAGCCACTTCCTGTGGTTAAAGTTCTAATTAACATCATTACCACTTCAAGGCCCAGGATGCAGACTGCTTCTTTCTGATTGCAGAAGCAAAATCCTCCTCTTGGAAAAGTTTACTGCAGGGAAAAGAGCTACACGTAAGACCTCTTAACATGGCAGGCTTCTTTCTTCTGAAGTTTACCACTATTTAATAGGCTGTAATGTCAAAAAAAAGTTTGGACAGGGCCATGTTTACCACTGGCCGGTCCAGTACCCACATTCATCTACTATGAAATCATGCTGTATGTGGCACAGATAGATCTTTAAACACTCATGGTGCCTTTCCAGATGTGCAAGTTGCCAGTATCATAGGCACTAATGCACCTTCATACCACCAGACAAGCAGACTTTTGAACTGAGTGTTGATAACCAGTCAGATGGTCCTTCTCTTTAGTCTGGAGGACGTGGGGCCCATAATTTCCTAAACGAATTTCAAATTTCCATTCGTCTGATCACTGAACAGTTTTCCAATTTGCCTCAGTCAATTTTCATTGAGCTCTGTTGCAGAGGAGATGGCAGTATTTGTGGATCATGTTCACATATGGCTTCTGCTCTGCATTTGTAGATAGCACACTGTGTTCACAGATGATGATTTTTCTAAGTGTCCCAACTTTTGAGATGTGTTGTTGTGAGTTTTCATCAAAGAGTAAATTGGCTCACTTTGAACATCGGATATGTTTGTGAAATTTGCAAATCATTGCATTGTGTTTTTTTATTTAAATTTCATGCAGCATCCCAACCTTTTCGGAATTTGAAACGATTGTGTAGTTGTGCCTGCTGACAGGTTTACCTCTGCAGTCCTCGCATCATCGATGGTGGGTGGGTGTCACTAATTCCCACCTTCTCCAGCAGGTAGTCCACTACAGAGGGATTTTGGTAACCATGGCAACCTGTCAGTATATGCTCATAGGTCTCACTGGTGTCATTGGCAACACGAATGCTCCGACTAAGGACAAAACAGTTATCAGAGTCGCCAGAACCAAACACTAATTGGATCTTTACCAAAACATAATTGTATATTTATACCCATTTTAGCTTGTTATGATAAGAATAAAGCTGCATTTAAAAGACTTATTAGGGCTTAACTGCCATATCAGCAAAGTAACTTATGTAACACAAAAATACTATTTTTATCGTAATCACAAATGTCAAACGCAAGGTCAGGCTGAAAGACTTCAGCTAATTTACTTCAGCTACAACCATCTGAAGCTTTACATGACTTATTGGTTAACTAGCTTTATATGAGATATTTTCATTCAAAGGTATCCACTACTGTTCAGTCCAAACAGCTAATAGATGGGTTTCTTTTCCTTAATCTGTGTACCTGTAGTGTATGGGTAGCTCCTCTCGGGTGATGACACCCAGTTTGATGTGCTTCAAGCTGGGAGAAAGAGAAGCCTGATGGAGGGACACTGTGATTTTTTCCTGGTAGCGGTCAATATCTTTCACCCCAGCTATAGAGCAAGAAGGGACAGTTCAGGATAAGAGTTTCCTTCTTTTACACAGCCAGTTACAGTACAACGAGGAATGATTTTGGAACTCTGAATGCAGCAAGCACTTCTTCCTCTGTTGTGATGAACAATGAGACACAAATTAAAAATCAATAACAAAAAGTAATAATTCCAAAACCGACCCCTTAACAGAGTGCTCTGACATTTAAGATTAGGCTGTGGCAAGACAGAAAATAGCACTGAATAAAAAACATATATAACAAAATTTTATTTGGGCCACACCATCTACCAACAAAGCCATACTTTTTAATCATCTTTATCATCTGGCATGAAGTTACTGGCCAGTTTAATACTTTCTACTGAGTTTTGCTGTTATTAGTTCTCTATTAATAGAAAATGCTTTAAGAGTCCCTGAAAAGAGCTGCACTAAATGACTGTGGTAATAATGGAGGAGTAGAGCACAAAAATGTCTCAGTGAAAACTAAAGTGATTACAAGCCAACTTATTTTTAAAGTTTAGAACTTAAGGTTCTAGTTGTTTAAGACACAAACCTCTGATGAAGTCCCCAATCTGGTAGTAGGACAGGGGATCATCATGGCTGCCAGTGGAGGGAATTTCTCTGACATGACACAAAGCCTGAAGGCAAAAAGAAAAGGGAAAAAACATTTATGCCTTTATTTAACAATAGTAGAGCAGAAGGTGGACGTCAGGTGTTGGGTTAATTTGGAGAAATCAGCAAAATGAATTACACAGCATTTGCCTTTCACAAATCTAGACAACTAAAGATGAAAAAAATATTTCCTCCAATTTTTGTGAATTCTCGGCAACTGCCACTCCTTCACATTCTGAAGGCAAAAGACTGTGCCAGACTCATAAAAAGAATTTCAAGCATGAATTTATGATTACATAAACCCTCAACCTGTGCCACTCAAACACAGTTTAGTCGAGCTGGCTATCACTCAGGAATTCACAGAACCACAGAGGTGATTTCCAACCACAGCTGCCACACAATCAAAATACAGGTACATTGAATTGACTAAACTTGTTGACCCACCGACAACTCTAAGTCTTCAATGTCTCTTTTAAGACCTCCTGCTGTGCAAAACAGAGTGAGGAAGAAGCCATATTCTCTTATGTTGTTGATCCGTCCTACGACAATGTCTCCTCTCTCCAAGTCCCTGTAGATCATGCATCGTCTCTCTTCATACGGCACCTCCATGAATAACTCCAAAGGTGGCATGATGGTATATGGCTCTGGAAGGGCACAGGCAAGATCAGAGATTGCCAACAAGAGAGACATTTCTTGACATCAAACAAGCCCTATGCAAGACTGAACTCATAGTCTTCTTAATATACATCTGAATCTATATTTTTTTTTCTCTCTCTCACACACACACACACACACACACACACCTTGCTCATAGTGGGTTTGACAACCTTTTTCCTTCAGAACTGCCACAGATTTAACGTGGTACTTGAAACATTCCTCTGAAAATTTGGTCCATATTGCCCAGATAGCATCATACAGTTGCTGCAGATTTGTTGGCTGTGTGTCCATGATGTGAATTTCCCATTTTATGACATCCCAAAGGCGCTCTACTGTATAGCGATCTGGTGACTGCCATCTGATGACCATTTGTGTGTAATGAACTCACTGTCACGTTCAAGAAACCAGTCTGAGATAATCTGAGCTCTTTGACATGGCACGTTATCCTGCTGGAAGCAGCCATCAGGAGAAGTGTATGTGGGGTCATAAAGGGATGGACATGGTCAGCAAAAACGCAGGTAGCCTTTAGTCATTAAATGATGGTCAGTTGGTACTAAGGGGCCCAAACTGTATCAAAAAATATCTCTCACACCATTACACTGCCATCAGCCTGAACAGATGATACAAGCTAGAATGGATCCATGTTTTCATGGTTCAAACCAAATTCTGAACCTACCACTCAAATGTTGCAGCAGAATTTGAGACTCATCAGACCAGGTAACCTTCTCTAATCTTTTATTGTCTACTTTTGCTGTGCAAACTGCAGCATCCATTTCCTATTCCTAGCTCATCTGCGTCACGGCTTGACATGTTGCATGTTTAAGAGATACTCTTTCAGCATACCTTGTTTGTCACGAGTGGTTATTTGAGTTACTGATGCCCTCCTACCAGCTCAAGCAGTTTGGCAATTCTCTGAATTATGACATTAACAAGGCATTTTTGCCCAGAGAAATGCCAGTCAATGAATACTTTCTGATCATTATGATCATTTTCTGCAAAGCCTTGATATGGCTGCACGGGGAAATCCCAGTAGTACTAGCTTCTGAAATACTCAGACCAGCCTGTGTAGCACTCATTTGGGCATGTAGACATGGTCAAGATGATCATGTCTAAATGAGTTGCTGCCATGTGATTGACTGATTAGATATTTTAGCAAGCAGTTGAACACGTGCACTTAATAATGTGGCCAGTGACAGCACAAGTTTGCTTGTGTGTAGCTTGATGCAATTTGATGGCTTAATGTGGACGGAGTCAGAAACAGTCACCTGTAACCTCCTCCTCCTCGTGTTCCTCTCCTCGAACACTGGCAGTCTTCCATGCTGGACTGAACAGGATGTCAGCCTTCCTGGCAATGAACTGCTCCACAAGTGTGTTTCCCTGCTCTTCAGCCCTGCTGCACAGGGACAAATTAATTAATAAATTAATTCAAAATCAGCAGTGGCTCTGGACTGAATTCACATTTGAAACCAAGTCTTAATTGATGCCTGTTAAAGGTGCAAAGAAAAATGAAATAATGCAACAGGAAAAGTTGAATTCCTACACATTTCTACTTTTGGTTACAGACCCTCATTGGGAATAAATTTACTACATGACAGATTTTTATTCTGCAACCACAGCTGCAACAACTAGCCAAAAACGGATGCAACCACATCCTTCATAACTGATTGGAAAAAAATGTCCGAAAAAAATACTACAGCTAGCATGAGTGACCGGTTGGTTGATGAGTCAAAGAGCATACGCGTCAATTAAAACTTTTTCTAATTTCAGTAATTTTTTTGAGCAAATTTTGCCAAATGCGCAATGCCCCAAAATTTCATATGCGAAGGTTTTCAACTTCATTATCGAAATATTACTGGGCTTTGAACAAAGCAAACAATAGAAGCTGTAAAATCATACTGACCGAAGGAAACGGTAACAGTCATCTTTCTTTTCAAAGAGTGTAAGTCAAAGCTCACAAGTAAAATATAAATACCATCATGATCAAATAAAAGAAAAGACTATCCTGTACACAATCAGGTGTTCAATCTTAAAGAAAAAATTGATTGATGAATCAAATTTCTGTTTTTCTTGGTGGATATTTGAAGTTTTCATTGACTTCTTTATGCTTGATGTCTGCAAAAACCACTTGAAAATATCTTAACCCTATTTATTAAATGAATACTCTGTCCAAAATGAATTTTGTCAATATTGTGAACCACTGAAAACAATCTGCTAATGACTTATCTATTTTCAGAAAGTGAAGGACGGATTGAAGGATATTATTTCATCAAGTACCACCAAACCTGAAATAACTATCTTGTTATTAATTGTTCTTTTCTGCAGTTACATCTTATTTTGGGATCAGATATTCATGTATGATACCTATCTGTAACAAGTCTATGTCTAAAATGTAATTAAATGACAGCTACTTCATTAAACAGTAGTGATGGCAATGAGCAAACTCTGCTTCTCTCTGCAGATGTCTCTTGTAACTTGACAAGTAATTTGTCCAATGATTGTTGTCATGTCCCAAGACAATGAACATAAATACTTTACAGTGTACATGCCCAACTTAATGCGTGTTTCTTCAATACATACAGTTACATTTTTCCTTTGAAGCTTGAAAACACTAATACACATGGTCAACATATTTTGAAAGGCAACAGCAAACATTGTGTAATGTCTAGGGTGACTAGATCACAACAATCTAAATGTTGAACAACCACTGGGATTGTGTGGTACAATGTTGGACACGTTAGGAATGCTGAGAGGGAGTTTGAAATGTTCATATCTAACTTAATAATATAAACTGTGCTGATTACCAGACTGGCATATAGCATGTACAGGTCAAATATATTATATTCCAATGCAACTTTTCCAACTCTCTTTCAAAGAAAATACAATAAGGATAAAAGGAAGCTTAAACTTCTTTTTGATGGCCTCATGCAATAGTCTATCATCTTGTATTTTTTTTTTTTTTTTAAATTTCAGCTGCTGTTCTGTCTGGTAACCATCTAGGGTTTCAGTAGGGATATATCCATATCCAATACTGTACCTTCAGCTGCTCCCATGTACTGTATTTTAACCAAGGGGTTGCAACAGCGAATTAATCTGCATTGGTTATTTGGCAGAGGTTTTACACCAGATGCCCTTAATGATTGCAACTCTCCATGGTGAGACAGGCTTGTGCCCCCACCTGGAATCAAATCAGGGAATCTTTTGCTTGTAAAACAGCTGTGTAAACCACTTCACTAGAGCAGCATATCCAATCATTTCATTTTTTCTGCCAATTATGATATACACACATATGTACTCTGCTACTTCACGTGATAATTTACCTTGTGTTAAAGTGACTACTCTATTAAAAAAGGGGAGAAAACTCAGTTTCTCAGTATATATTAAGGGTTCATTCTCTTTGTGGTAGTTTCCATCGAAATGTACCTTTCAACTGCTCCATTGTATTCTCCACCAAGGGGTTGCCACAGCGAATTAATCCACATTGGTAATCTGGCAGAGGTTTTACACCGGATGCCCTTCCTGACGTAACCCTCCATGGTGAGAGAGGCTTGTGTCCCCACCTGGAAACGAACCAGGGACCTTTCACTTCAAAGGCGAACTCGCAAACCACTATGCTACCGGGAACACTTGTGGTAGTTTCCATCATATTCATCAAAATCTTTCTGGTGACTTGCAGCTTTACCTGATCGGCATGGCATTAGAGAGGCTAACTTTCACTTTGCTATAATAAAAGCCTTCACTGCTTTCTTCACATGCATCAGGTAAAAGCCAGACTTTTAAAAAGTGCATATCCTGCTGAGCCAGTCAAAGGCTGCATTCACACTGCAGGTCTTAATGATCACTTCTGATTTTTTTTTTTGCTGAGATCTGACCATTTTGCATGGTTGTTCACATTATAATTTAAATACAACCGACATAAGACTTCAGTGTGAACAACTTACAGCCCTGAAATAATGTGCATTCGCAGAAGACATGACGCAGCACACAGTGTTTACAGAAGTAAATATGGATGTTACATACAGCAGCGTATGTGATACCCTAACTTTCTTTCCACTGACTAGTTCCACCCGTGGTGTCTGCCATGCTTGTACACAGCGGATGAAGAATTGACACAGAATTGCGACATCTGTCTCACTTTAATGCCAAAAAAATTTAGACTGAGGTTGCTTTGAAAAACTTTGGATACATAGCAATTTAAGACCACATATGAAAGGGGCCCAAAGCTGATTTGAAAAAATCAGATTTGTGCTGTTCAGACTGTCATAAAAAAAAACCCCAAACTTATGGGTCACATACGGGCAAGAAAGTCAGATTAGGGCCACTTTTGCCTGCAGTGTGAACATAGCCAAAATGTGGGACACTGTCTCACGATAAGGGAGCAGGGGACAAAGGGTAAAACTGCTGTTCTGTCCCACATAAAGAGGGACATCTGGTTCCCCTAGTAGTGTTTGTAAACAACAGTTTTATCTTGAAAATAATGAATATTCTGTTTAAGGTATAGTAATCATTCATTGACAAGAATCTGAACTGCCTAAATCAGAATCTGAAATCTTTATTAATCTCAGAGGGTGAAAATTAGATAGAAGTAGTCTTGGTAATACATATTATATTGTATGTATACACCTTTCAGTGTGTGTAATGGTTTACACATTCACTTTAAAAGCAAAATGTCCCCGTTTTGATTCCAGGAGGGGACACAAGCCCCTCTCACCACGGAGGATTGCATCAGGAAGGGCATCCAGCGTAAAACCTCTGCCAGATTACCAATGCAGATTAATCCACTGAGGCAACCCCTTGGGGAGGATACAAATGAGCAGTTGACGGTACACTTTTAAATGACATTTGAATTTTACAAAAATCACCCCAAAGGAAACTCAGAAATCCACCTGACTGTGTAGATGGTGATGATACATGAGCACCTTGGCTACACTCATAGCCTGACGCTCAGAAATCGCTCACATACCTTTCATACGTGGCTTTGCTGAGGTCAGACACCACCGCCTGGAAGTCTGGGTTTTCCGTTTGCTCACATTTCAGCGTGTTGAACAGTGACTGTCCGTGAAACGTCAGACACTGCCTCAGCAAGTCTCTGTCCATCCTCTGCTGTTATGGGACTGAACTCACATTATTGTACGGGTCACAAACGCTGCAGCGGCCGAGTTCCTTGGCCAGAGATGATTAGCGATATTCAGAGAATCTTGTCACTCGGCTAAGACATTTATAAAAGCAACCCAAGTGTCTGCAAGCCTGCAGAATGTTCAAAGAACTGCGGAAGAGACTGAGGGCGCCACTTTAATGTGCGCATGTCAGATACCAAGGTTTCTCTGCGTCGTTAGGCTAGCTAAATCAAATAGCAACACAGGCATGCTAACACTCTTCGGGGTCGTCGTAAAACCTCCCAGTATTACTGTATTAAACATAAAGAGAGCCTCTGTTTGTACAACACTAAATACACCTGTAGTATCAACTATTCAAAGTTTGGCTGATGCACAAAAACACTCCGCGCAGAGGCGAGAACCACGGAAAAATAAGCGTGCGCTGGATGTGTCACAACTGAAACTGTCCGGAGAAACAATACATCTAGGAACCATGGTGGCCACAGATATCAAAAATATAATTTTTCTCATATATACAGAACTGTGCGAAAGTTTTGAGGCACCCCTCATTTCTTTAAACCTTGCTAGGAAAATGGGAAATACTGAAACGTGCAAACACAATTGGTGAGACAACACATAAGGCAAAAACTGTTGTGCAGGTTTCTGACCGACTCAAAAGTCAGTATTTGGTATGAACACGTTTATTCTTCAGCACAGCCCGGACTCTGTTAAGCTTCCTTGTAATTTCTTCAAGTTGTCTTCAGGAATAGCAGTCCAGGTTTCTTAAAGAACATTCCAAAGATTTTCTTTGGATGTTGGCTGTCTTTTGTTCAGTTGTCTGACAAAATGATCCCACAATGCCTCAGTAATGTTGAGGTCTGGGCTCTGGGCAGGCCAATCCATGACTGATTGTGCTCCATTGTGTATTTTTCAATCCAGGTACACTTTGAGTGCATTGGGAGTGTGTTTGAGATCGTCGTGCTTAGAAATGAAGCTGTTGCCAATCAACAGACTTTCCAGATGGTATTGCACGGTGGATGAAAATCAGACTGTAAATTTCTGGGTTCATAATTCCATCAAATTTGGCAAAGCTCATCAACACCACTGGCTTAAATGCAGCCCCAAACCATGGCAGAGGCTCTAGTGTGTTTTACATTCTCCATTATCTACATTATCTACATTACCATTACATTACTACATTATCCATTGGGGATTAATCCGCTGTGAGGACTCCTTGGGGAAAATACAAGCCAGCAGCCGAAGGTACATGCACGGTTGCATTAAGTCAGTTTTCTGAATTTTCTTTCCTTCTAGATATTCCACAATCAACTGTAAGCGGTATTATTGCAAAGTGGGAACATTTAAGAGCCACAGCAACTAAGCCCCAAAGTGACAGTCCATATAATTACAGAATTGGGTTGCTGAGTGCTGAAACACACACAGTAGTGTGTAAAAGTTGCCAGCGCTCTTGTAACTCACTCACTGCAGAGTTCCAAACCTCCTCTGGCATTAACATCAGCACAGAAACCTGTGTGCTAGGAACTTCATGGGATGAACTACAATGGAGATTGTGAGCTAGGGCTTCTAATCCAACATCAGTGTATGACCTCACAAATGCTCTTTGGGATGAATGGACAAAAATTCCCACAGGCACCTTCCAAAATCTCACAGAAAGCCTTCCCAGAAACGTAAAAGCTGTTATAGCTGCAAAGGGGTGGACCAACTCCATATTAATGCCTATGGATTTTAAATGGGGTGTCACCTAATGTGTAGGTGAGCCAATACTTTTTGTCTATATAGTGCATCTTCTTATAAAGGGAAGCACACACTATATAGGCTGACAAAAGTCTTTATATAGCAATATCAGAAAAGAGAAAAGTGTGTAGTAAAAGACAGAAAAGAAGTAAGAGAGGAACTGCACTACATATTTAAAGAACCTGTTTGGCAACCTCAGGTATTGTTTTCCTTCCATAGTGCGATGGTATTTTTAGCTGGGGAAATTCACAATTTTGAAAGCACTGTAATTCTCTTTTGGCCCAGTTGTTTTTTTCAAAAGTTTGGTCCAGGTTTTATCTGGCCCATTCATGTGAAAACATGATCATCACAGTTTAATCTACATGAAATGATCAACTTTAAGTTCAAAAGGTATTGACAGAAGACGATGTTATTAAACAGCACACACAGCCTTAGGAAAGTTTATTTAGATCATCTTTATATCCACAAACTACTTGCAATTCTTAAAAAATGCCACCTGGGTGTGTGAAAAAATACAAAGGACAAGAAAAAGAATATTGATTAACAATCCACAATTTATATTTTCAAACAAGATAACAAAATGATACTATCAATTGATGTGCTGCAGTAAAGGGTTGGATATGATTGTGGTTTCTGAGGTTTTAGTATGGCAATTTTTTGGTATAATGCTGTAAAAATTGGGTCTATAACCTCTGCTTTTATGCATTTGAAATACTTTGAATTAAAGTGCCACGTTTAAACAATTTCACAGTATAATATAAAGTCAGTTAAACTTCAGAGATATCAGTTTGTCCAGTTAAGTGGATACCATTAGGAATCCATTTCACCTGTTTTGGTGCAAATGAAAGTGAGCTCCCACAGGTGCGCTCATTAGATAACAACAAGGCATCCCCCAAAAAGGGAGTGATTTTGCAGGTGGCGGCTACAGACCATTGATCTCTCCTTATTACTCCTGACTGATTTTAATGTAGTTTTGCTTTTTGCAAGTCTCCTTGTCACTGCTGATAACATTAGATTGTCTCTGGAGCCCATTCAGTTTGCACAGGCGGTCCAGCTGCTCCACGATGGCACGTAGTTTCACATGATTTCCTTTCACTGGTAACAATATAAACAAGAATCTCACTTGTTAAAACCACGAAGCCCTTCCAGTCATTACAAACTGAGCTAAATGTGACCGCCTTAAAAACTGGAATGTCAGTCTTATACTACGTGCTGGAACGTCACTGCCGGTATTTAAGCTCTGTGATGCATTTTAGTATCTAATTTTTCCTACATTATATAGACATGTTTGTATCCATGCATGTACCTGGTTTTTCAGGTTGTATGAAAGCAGCCTCTGCAGGAAACTTTAACACTCCTTGTGGAGGGAGGAGCAATTCATGATTAAGTACAAGGTGCAATCACAGAAAAAAACCCAGTCTGTACTGAGAGCAGTGAGAAGTAACATTGTTCACCATGGACAGAAGACTCATTTGTTGGATATTTCTGCTTGGATATTTTCATGCATCCTCAGCACAAAGTAGGTATTTGTTACAAGTCACATCTTTATGATGTTTCCACCTGTATCTCATTAGCAGTTTATGAAGTATACCAATACATAGGATTTATTTAAAAGTATAAAGAAATATTGCTGGATGTTTGCATGCTTGCAGTGTCTCTTCCAACAAGAATTGCTATTCTGATAAAAACTGAAATTACAGAAAAGTTGAGAGATTTTCTAAAACTGCCACAAAAATATGGTATGTTTAGTTCTGTGAACCTTTTTAACTGACTAAAGCACAAAAATATTCTCAGTAGTTTTATTGACCAACTCAATTGCATTTTGGAAATGTACACAAATTTAGAATTTGGTGGCTGCAACACAATCAATACAAGCTGGGACAGAGGCATGTTTACCTTTCCTTTTTCAATTCAATGTAATTTTATTAAATAGCACCAATTCACAACAAAAGCTGCCTCAATGTGCTTTACACCAAATGTTAAAGACCTTACAAAATTAAAGAGAAAACCCCAAGAATTAGTTGATTCACTATGAGCAAACACTTGGCAATCGTGGGAAGGAAAAACCCCTTTTTAATAGGAAGAGACCTCCAACAGAACCAGTATCAGAGCAGGGCAGCCATCTGCCTCAACTTGTTGAGGTGAGGGGAAGAGGAGAGAAAAAGGAGAGCAAAGAGAGACACAGAGTAGGGGAGAGAGAAGACAAAATTTAATGACATGCAGCGGCGGCAAATAAATGCATGGAGAGTGAAAAGAGGTGGGTGAAGAAGAAATGTCCAGCACGTCATAAGAAGCCCCCCATTCTACCTTTAAAAACTTTAGGAACCAGAAGTAGGCCTGCGCTCTGACAGCGAAGTGCCCTATTAGGGAAAAAATGGTAAAGTGAGGTCTTTAGGATAGGATGGGGCCAAATTGTTCAAGACTTTGTATGAGAGTAGAAGGATGTTAAATTCAATTCTAGAACTGAAGTTAAAATAGTACTTTTTAACAATTTTGGAACTGGGGATACTGATTGTTGTGGTTTTGCACTTGGCAATCCTGTCCTCTCTTGCTTGATATAACACGTCAGCTGCTCAACAATCCATAGATAGATAAATAGACAGAAAGATAGATATTTTATTAATCCCAAAGGAAATTTCAGTGATCACCACTGTCTGATTTTTCTTTTCATGATGTGGCCCATACCATCACAGATGCTCTCTTTTGCACCTTTCACTAATAAAAGCCTGTATGGTTGTTTTTATTTTTTTGACATGGAGAACTGGAGCCTGTTTTTACCTCTGAAAACAAATTGAAATATAGACTCCTCTGACTACAGCACATTATTCCACAGTCTTTTAGTCCATCTGAGATGAGCTCAGGTCCGGAGAACTCAGTGGTGTTTCTGCATAGAGTTGATGTATGGCTTCCTCTGTGTGTTATACAGTTTCAAATTGCATGTCTAAATGTAATGACTGACTGTGTTATGTGACTCCTCCCAAGCCCAGGTGGCAATAAATGTTTGTATATTTAAAGAATTTAATGAAGTTGGTCAGTAAAACTATTGAAAATCTTTTCTTTGTGCTTTTGGGCAGTTAAATAAAGCTTCATATAAATTAAAATATTAAAGATTTTTGTTTTTATTACACTTAGAAAAATACTTTTCTAAATCTTCCACAATGGCACAACATTACTTTTTAGACATGGCATACTGATTAATGACAGAATAAAACGCAAATTGCAATCTATTCGCCCCTTGGATCTTTTATCTTTTTATTGCTTTAATAAAAGAAACCATATTCAATATAGTTTGGCTTTTTTTTTTTAAGAATTTGCAAAAAAGCTTTTGTCATGTCAAGTGAAAACAGGGTTTTATAAACTAATGTTAGCTAATGAAATGTATATAAAATAAATATTTGCATAAATATCCACCCCCTTTAAGTCACTGTTTAGTAGATGCACCTTTGGCTGCAATCACAGCACTGAGTCTGTGTGGATATGTCTCAACCAGGCTGGGACATCTGGACACTAACTTTTTTCCACTCTTTCTTGCAAAACAACTCAAGCTCTGTCAGGTTGCTCGGGGGTCAATGTGAATCGCTCTCTTCAAGTCCAGCCACAAATTCTCAATTGGATGAGATCTGGGCTTTGACTTGGCCAATCCGGAACATTCACCTTATTGTCTTTGAACCATTTCTGTGTAGTTTTTGCTATATGCTTGGGGTCTTTGCCTTGCTGGAAAATAAATTGTCTCCCAAGTCGTAGTTCCCTTTCAGACTGAGTCAGATTATCCTCCAAGATTTGATGAATTTTTTTCTGTATTCATGTTCCCCTCTGCTTTTACAAGCTTTTCAGGGTCTGCTGCAAAGAAACAGCCTCAGAGCATGATGCTGCCACCACCATGCTTCACGGGGTGATGGTGTGTTTGTGGTGATGTGCAGTGTTTGGTGTTCACCAAATATAGTCTATTCTGATAACCAAAAAGCTCAATTTTTGTCTCATCAGACCAAAGAACCTTCTTCCAGTTGACCTCGGAGTCTCCCACATGCCTTTGGGCGAATTCCCGTAGCAATTTCATATGAGCTTTTGTCAACAGTGGCTTTGTCTTTGCCATTCTCCCATACAGCTTCGACTGGTGAAGAACCCGGGCAAAAGTTAATATATGTATTGTACTCCCATCTGAGCCACTGAAGCTTTTAACTCCTTCAGAGTGGTCGTAGCTGTCTTGGTGGCTTCCCTCACCAGTTTTCTTCTTCCCCAGTCACTCAGTTTGTAAGGACAACCAGGCAGATTTAGACAAATGCCATGCTCATTCCATTTCTTTATTACGGATTTGACTGAACTCCGTGGGATGTCCAGGAAGCTGGAAATCTTTTTATAACCCTCTCCTAACTTGTACTTTTCAGTGAGCTTTTCTCTGAGTTGCTTGGAATGTTCTTTGTACTCATGTTGCAATTGTAGCAAGACTACTGATGACCCAGAGGTTAGACCTCCCAAACACAAGTGTCTTTATACTATAACTGTTTGACACTTAAGTGTAGAGGGCTCTGGATTGAGGCAGTACCTTTGGTGCTTGCCTGCTGCACCCTACCTAGTAGGGGGTGCTGACAACACGGCACCATTGGGCAACAGATCTCAACAATGTAGGTCACCGGCTAAGGCAGAAGGACCCCAAAGGGCTCAATGACTACATGTTCATGACCAAGGCGACCCTCAAGGTGGGAGGACCTCAGCTGTGGTTGGGCCTGGAGAATGATGGGTGCTGCCAGGCTATTGCTACCCAAGACACACTTCATGAGGATGAAAGATACACTTCCATCTGACACCAGGGCGGAGGTGGCACTGGTGCAACACTAATATCACCGAGGAGGATACATGGAAGAGACGACACTATGATAGCCACATGGAACATGAGAATGTTTTCACAAGCAGGAAAACTTCAAGAACTCACATAAGCTGAAAAGGTATACCTGGCATGTTGTAGGACTTTGCGAAATCAGGTGGAAGAACCTTAGAGAACACTCAACAGAGAGAGGATATGTACTCTACTACAGTGGAGAACTCAACAATCATGTAAATGACGTAGGTTTCCTTGTACACAACAAGAAGAATTCAGCACTAGGCTGTTGTCCAGTTTACAGCAGGATCATGACTATCTGCCTGCGTGCAACGACGCCTTTAAACATCACAGTTGTGCGCGCCTACGCACCAGTAACAGACTATAGTGACAAACAAGTGGAAGAATTGTAATCCCAACGCCAAGAGGTTATTGACAAAAAGGACATCTTTATTATCCAGGGAGACTGTAATGCCAAAGTGGGCACTGACGCACTCAAGGACTGGAAGAACCAGTGCAGCCCCTCACGCAATGCTGTATCCAGTAAAAGGGGACTATGGCTACTTGAGTTTGCCAACTTCAACAACATGGTGCTGGCAAACACCCTTGGCAAACACAAGGCATCTCAGCGCTGGATTTGGCATGCACACAATAGAACACATCTTCAGATCGATTGCATCTTGGTACAGAACCGTATTAGATCTGGGATCTGCAGCTCCAAGACACAAACGTTCCCAGGTGCAGATGTGAGGAGTGGAAAAGCTGAAGGATCCCTCCATTCTCGAGTCCTCCCAAGCAAAAGTCGGGGGAAATTTGCAACTCTGCTAGCGCTCGATGAAGATGCTGAAGAAATGACTTCCAAGTTCACCACAATAATGGCAAAAGTAGCAAATGACATACTAGGGAAGCTCCACCGTAAATCATGACCATGGGTCACAGAAGAGATACTTGATATGTGTAATACAAGAAGAGACCTGAAAAAAGTAAAGAACACAATATATGGAGTAACAGCCTACAGAGACCAAGGAGGGGGAGAGGGGGAAAGCGTGTTAGGAGATGAGATGGAGGCAGATGATCCGCTGTGGCGACCCCTAACGGGAGCAGCCAAAAGAAGAAGAAGAAGAAGCCTACAGAGAAATCAATAAGAAGATTAGGAAAGGCATGAATGAGGCATAAGAAGACTGGTTACAGAAACAATGCAATTTAAGAATGGAATGGAAAATCCGCTGGAACTGATCAAGTATGGAGGGGACGTAGTGACTAAGATGGTAACAAGAATCTGCAACAAGATCTGGAAGACTGGAGAGTGGCCAACACCTTGGACACAGTCACTCATAGTAACACTCCCCACAAAAGGAAACTTGAAACTCTGCTGGAGTTACAGAATGATCAGACATGCAAGCAGAGTGGTGCTGAAAGTTATTTTGAATAGATTGAAACTGCATGCAGAAGAAATCATTGCAGAAGAGCAGGCTGGCTTTCGCAGTGGAAGAAGTACCAGAAAGCAGATCTTTAACCTCCAAGTTCTGTTTGAAAAATACAGCCAGCAAGACATCTACCATGTCTTCATCGACTTCAAAAAGGTGTTTGACAGGGTATGGCACAATGTACTTTGGGCCACAATGAAGAAATACAACATGGGCCAGAAGCTAATAAACACCATCAAACAGTTGCACGCAAAGGCCAGCAGCACGGTTCTTGTGCAAGGCTTAGTGGGAGACTGGTTCCATATGTCAGTTGGGGTCCATCAGGGTTGTCTTCTCACTCTGACACTGTTCAATGTCTTCCTTGAATGCATAATGACCAGCTCCCTCAAAGATCATCAAGCTACAGTCGGCATTGGAGGGCAGATCATCACAAACCTACGGTTTGCCGATAACATCGCTGGGTTGGCTGGAGACGAAGAACAACTCACCAAGCTAGTAAACCCCCTGGACAAAACAGCCTCCAGGTATGGCTTGGAAATCAGAGCTGAGAAGACAAAGGTGATGACTAACATCTCCAAGCCCAGAGAAAGAAAGATAACAGTCAGGGGACAGGAACTAGAAACTGTGATACAATTCAAATACCTTAGAGCAGGGGTGTCGAACTCGTGGCTCGCGGGCCGCTTCCAGCCCCGCCCCTACTTCCGGTCGCCGATTTGATGTCAAAAATATCATGTAATTCGGCCCTTTAAAGCGTCACATTGCTATTATATAATGAAATATGGACGCATTGAATTAAATAATTGTAATGTGGCGCTTTAAAGGGCCGAATTACATGATATTTTTGACATCAAATCGGCGACCGGAAGTAGGGGCGGGGCTGGAAGCGGCCCGCGAGCCACGAGTTCGACACCCCTGCCTTAGAGCAATCATCAGTGAGGAAGGCTCGACGACAGAGATCTTAGCAAGAGCAGCACAGACAGCAACAGCACTGGCAAGACTGAAACCCAATTGGAGAGACAAGAACATCAGGCTCACATCTATGCTGAAGCTATTGCATGTGCGGGTCCTGTCCATTTTCCTATACGCATGTGAGTCATGGACTCTTACAGCTGAACTGCAGAAAAAGATCCAGGCAGTGGAGATTAGATGTTTCAGAAGAGTACTTGACCATGTCTCAACTAAGGAAGCACGCACAACCACCAAACAACATGTGAGTCGTTATGAAGACCTGCTGACTACAGTCAAAAAAGGGAAGCTAAGGTGGTATGGACATGTGACAAGAGCCAATGAAATGACAAAAACCATCCTCCAAGGTACAGTTCAGGGAAAGCAGAGAGGCAGCCAGAGAAAGCGATGGACGGACAACACTGGTGAATGGACCGGGGTAAACTTTACAACAAACCAGGCCCTTGTCCATGATTGCCAGAGGTGGAGCCAGCTGGTGCAGCATTCATCACTGCAGCGCCCCTATAACCCTGGAAAGGGTTATGGTACTCCTGATTCCTTATTCCACTTAACACACATCAACTGCACTCAGTTAATCTCCATTTTACTAATTGTGACACTGTTGGACTCAACTAGTTAGACTTCTGTTGAATCATGTTTACCTTCTGTATTTATAATTAATTGAAATTAATTTGTAAAACTCAGTTTTTACTTTGACATGATAGCCAAATTATATTAATGATTTTATTAAAGCAATAAAAGGATGAAACATTCAAGGGGGGTTAATACTTTTTTAGGCATTGTACAAAAAGGTTGGGACACTGTAAAATAAAAATAAAAACAAAATGTAATAGTTTATTCACAGAAGAACATACAAAACATATCAAATGTTGAAAGTGAGACATTTTACCATTTCATGAAAAATACTAGCTCTTCTTGAATTTGATGGCAGCAGCACATGTCCAAAAAAGTGAGGACAGGGCCACGTTTACCACTGTGTAGCATCCCCTCATCTTTTAACAACAGTTCATAAACTGAGGAGACCGGCTGCTGGACCTTTGGGAGAGAAATATTTTCCCATTCCTACCAGATATAGGATTCCAGTTACTCAACAGTTATGGGTCTTCTTTGTTGTATTCTGAGTTACCTGATGTGCTAAATGTTTTCATTTGATGAAAGGTCTGGACTACAGGCAGGCCAGTCCAGCACCCAGACTCTTCTACTACGAAGCTATGCTGCTGTAATAGCTGCAGTACGCAGTTTAGCATTGTCTTGCTGAAATATGCAAGGTCTTCTCAGAAAAACATGTCATCTGGAGGGCAGTATACATTTTTCTAAAACCTGTATGTACCTCTCAGCAATAATGGTGCATTTCCAGATGTGCAAATTGCCAGTACCATAGACACTAATGCACTCCCATAACATCAGAGATGCATCCTTTTAAAACTGAGCACTGATAACAAGCTGGATGGTCCCTCCCCTCTTTAGTCTGGAGGTCATGGGTTCCATGGTTTCCCAAAAGAATTTTGAATTTCCATTTGTCTGACCATAGAACAGTTTTCTAATTTGCCTTAATCCATTTTAAATGAGCTTTAGCCCAGAGAAAACGACTGTGTTTCTGGATCATGTTCACATATGGCTTCTTCTCTGCATAATAAAGCTTTAACCTCCATTTGTAGATGGCACAGTGAACTGTATTCACAGATGATGATTTGTGGAAGTGTTCCTGAGCCCAAACAGTGATTTCCATGACAGAATCATGCCTGTTTGCAATGCAGTGCTGCCTGAGGGGCCTGAAGATCACCAGCATCCAGTATAGGTTTTTGGCCATGTCCATTGTGCACAGAGATGTCTCCAGGTTCCATTAATCTTTTGATGAGATTATGTACTGCAGATGATGTAATATTCAAAGTCTTCGCCATTTTACATTGAGGAACATTATTCTGAAATTGCTCTCCAATTTTTAGACAGTTTCTCACAGATTACTGAACCTCTGCCCAGCTTTACTTCTGAAAGACTCAGCCGCTTTGAAGTGCTCTTTTTGTATCCAAACACATCAATGTCCTTTTGCCAATTAACTTAATCGCTTGAAACATGTTCCTCCCGTTGTTTTTTAGAACCAATAACTTCTACAGCCTTTTCTTGCCCTTGTTTAAAGTTTTTGAGCTGCATTGCTGCCATCAAATTCAAGAATAGCTAGTATATTTCATGAAAAAGTAATACCTCAGTTTCAACATTTGATGTGTTTGATGTTTGTTGATAAAATATTTTTGAGAATTGAAAATCATTGCATTATGTTTTTATTTATAATTTATGCAGCATAACAATAATTTTGGAATGGGGGTTTGAGGTTAAAGCTATGGATTGATATATCATTTCATTCAATTGGACTGGATACAATCAGTTCAGTAGATTTAGTTGACTGTCTCAATATGCGTTAAAAGAGAGACAAAAAGAATGTATCGAAAATATTTCAAAAAAAATAAGCAGGAAAACCTTATCAGCTGAGATGAAAAAAGTATACAAACAGAAACATAAGGGTCAATGTGAACAAAATGAAATGTAATAATCTATTCATAACAGCACCACCAACCATCACAACTGTGGCACAAGCCACAACTGAGGCACCAACCACCATGACTGGAGCACCAGCAACCACAACCGTGACACCAACCACGAGTCAAGAACCAACCACCTCATCTGCAGCACAAACCACCACAACTTCACCAGCAACCACAGCAGCAGTATCACCAACCACAGCTGTAGCACCGACAACAACTGTAGTATCGACGACAACACCAACCACTACAACTACAGCACCAACCACCACAACTGCAGTGCTTACCACAACAACAGCACCATCAACCACAATTGTAGCATTGACCACGAGTACAGTAACAACCACCACAACTGGGGCACAGACCACCACAACTGCAGCACCTACCACAACTACAGCACCGCCAACCACAACTTCACCATCAATCACCACAACTCCTTCACCTACCACAAGTACAACACCACCAACCACAACAGCAGCACCTACCACAACTTCACCACCAACCACCACAACTGCATTACCAGCCACCACAACTACAGCAGCACCAACCACCACAACTACAGCAGCACCAACCACCACAACTACAGCACCACCAACCACCACAACTACAGCACCACCAACCACCACAACTACAGCACCACCAACCACCACAACTACAGCACCACCAACCACCACAACCACAGCACCACCAACCACCACAACCACAGCACCACCAACCACCACAACTACGGCACCAACCACAACAACGGCACCACCAACCACCACAACTACGGCACCCACCACAACCACGGCACCAACCACAACCACGGCACCACCACCCCCCACAACTACGGCACCACCAACCACCACAACCACGGCACCACCAACCACCACAACTACGGCACCCACCACAACTACGGCACCACCAACCACCACAACTACCGCACCAACCACAACTACCGCACCAACCACAACCACGGCACCACCAACCACCACAACTACAGCACCACCAACCACCACAACTACAGCACCTACCACAACTACAGCACCACC
>VUQH01082239.1:0-13849 GCA_015106775.1 Etroplus canarensis | reverse complement strand
ACCTTAAGAAGAGCAAGAGAGTTACTGAAGGTTCCAGGTAAGTAAAGCACACAGGTAAGTAGCAGAGACTGAGCTGGTGAAGCTTACGACACATAAGCAACGATCCAGCGACGAGTGGCTGAGCAGCCACAGCTTATGAAGGAGCAGGAAGGCAATCAGCTGATCGCGGCCTGGTGTGCGCCAGGGGCGTGTCAACAGGACACAGCTGGAGGAGGTAAGGAGGTTAATGACCCAGCCCGACCCGACAGAGGAAGAGAGAGAGAGAGTGAGGGGAAGAAAAGAGAGAGAGTGGATGCAGCACCAGAGAGGACAGGGGGAACCATGACAACGATAAAGAAATAACTAAAATTTAGCTTAACATTCCTTAAACCCTTGGAGACTTGCAGTAATCAGGTTTTTAAAAAAGTTGGTTAGGATTTTGAATAAAGGCCATATTGGAAAATAAAGGATCAGACATTGCCCATAATACAATTCACAACTATTTTCTGACTAGCATACAGCTATAATATATATTTATTTGTCAGTCGCTTGTTCCATCTTAGTTTTTGTTGTACTGAAACTTCCTATCGAGAGGCCCAATATGATGCATCTTGATCGAGTTGATTCTGTTGTCAAACAGAGCTGGTGCACCAATCTGTGCCAGTGAATGTGTCCAGAATAAGAACACTTTATTAATCCCAGGGGGGCAGATTGTATTGTTATTAAAAACATGTGTTGTGAATATTTTCTGGGTGAAACGATCTTGTGCATATTATTAAATTCTTTTAGTCATGCTGTAAATACTAAAACAAACTATTCTTATCATTTAGCACTGTAAATATATAAGAAATGCACTTAACTCACTAATAGTTATTGTGAAAGGAGTTGACAGAAAGTGCTTTTTTAGAATGCAGGAAGTGGTCCAGTTAATGTTTGTGCTAACTTTAGTGGCGTGATGATCGTTTGTGCACAGTTAGAAAATGCGCTGTTCAGTTGTCAGCTGCAGCATTTCGACAAGTAAGAAACGTTTAGTTAAATGATATCCCTCTCAGTTATTAGCTAGTTCCACTACTGAACAGAGTGCAACTGTGGGATTCTGAGTCATAGTGCAGTGTGCATACGTTAATTGCACTAATATATATATAGATATAGATATAGATATATAGATATATGTATACTGCCCATAAAAAGTTAGGGGCATTTGGCTTTTGGCTGAAATTTATGGAAAATGTAAAAAGTTCACCCTACAGTGATATTATATCTTCAAAGTATGGCATTTAAGTCGGAGCATGCAATGGTGATTTCCTCATCTCAAACAATTTATTGAAACAAAAGCCAACAACAGTGGTGGGCATTCCACAACAAAAATGTCAATGTCTGAATAATTTGTCATGTGACCCTAACCTTCAATTACAGCTTGACTTCTGTGACTTTTCCAGTCTCTCAGTATCTGTGTTGCAAAACGCTGATGACACTCTATGACACACTAAGCTCAGTGGCCACTTCGCTCTGAGAACATCCTGTTTGAACGTCGATCAGTTGTTAGATGTCGTCTTGCTCTCAAGATGTCAAAATGTGAACAACATGATGAAAAGGAGTGTTTAAATACCAATTCTAATTGAATGAAAAAATGTATTAGTTGATTCATGGATGAAACACCAGTTGCGAATTTTGCCCTTAAGCACCTTGTTAGAAAACAGCAAGTTATGCAAAAAGTACTGAAACACTGAACATCTGGACATGTGCATTCAAAAGTGTAGAGAAGATCAAATTAAATTCACCTGTAAAGGTTATAGTGCATTTTAGTTTGCATAAATGATTTATAGGGTCTTTTCTGCGAAGGACAGAAAAGACAGGTTTAAAACACAGCTATTCACACACTTTCAGTAATTTCAAACAGAAGAAATATCCTGTGTTTTCAATATATTTCACTTTAAAAGTGTGACTACTAGATTTGGAAACAAATCCAATGATAGTAATCACAAATCAGAAAAAAGGTAAGATACTGTCAGCGTGACTTAGACCACGTAGAGTGTACATCTGAACAGCAGCACCTAATGTCCAGAGCATCACCATCAGCCTCAAGTTAGAAGGCAAATTTCTCCTATCTACAGAAAAAAAACAAACTTTTTGTTGTTTTTGCGTTTGACCAATGCAACACTTTCTAATACAGTGACAGCACCACCAGAGACTATCTGGCATCTAGTTCAGGCACTCACGTACTTCTGTTGAACACTATTGGACAATCTTGCACATTGAAAAATGTGGTACCCATAACATGCTATGTGACAATATAGGAGCAAGAACTGGGTGACTCACAATATTAACAACTCCCATCACCAACGTCACTCAGTTAGGAAGGCTATTAGACATTTACACATATGCTTTCATTTCCATTGCCATGACTGTTTATTATATTCATTTCACAAAACAGTCTTAAAGCACAGGGCACATAAAGGTTTTGGGTGAAAAGAATTCAGCATATGTGGAAAAGAAAGCATTCACTGGACTTCATGGTGGCCTGTAAAAAACTAAGTAAACCCTTACTGCTTCCATAGGAATTAAGAGGTTAAGAAGAGGCCAGTACTGCCAATCAAACTTGAACAGCCAGTGTGAGAACCTCTATAAAAGCAGAAGTGTTGGCAGTTTGCTGGTCTAAAGCCTTCAGGTAACACAATGCCTTAATCTTTCCACCAACAGAGGTCCCAGTGTCAGGGTTCAGGACAGCATGTGGCCTCAATGTGCAGAACTCCAAAGCCAGACGTGGAGAAGTGAACAAAAAACAAGCTTAATCAAACCTTAACAAATCATCAATTAAAATTATCAGTCCAATAAGAACAGTCCAGTTCAACAGCTAAAGCTTGACCAAAGGTAGGTCATGCAACAGGACAATGATCCCAAGCAAACAAGCAAATATACAACAGAATGGCTCACAAAGAAAAGAATCAAGGTGTTGCAGTAGCATAGTCAAAGTCCAGGCTTCAATTTATTTGAAATGCTGTGATGGGAGAGCATTGTAAAAAGAGTGGGACAAAATTCCTTCACAATGAGTTATTCCTTCACAATAAAGTTATTTTATTGTGTTAGTAAAGACAGTTCTAAAGTTGTTTTTTTATTTAGAAAGCATAGATTACTGTGAAAATTTTCTTTTTCATACTGCTGTATGGTAGTAATATATAATATAATGTAAGCATGATGTGCTGCATGATATACCTCACCATAATCAAAAACATATTTCCACTTACAGTATTTAAGCATGTTGTATGTTTTTAGTTTTTATTATTAATTTTATTCTTGGTAGTATTAGAAGTATTTCTATTTTTATTTAGTCTGTATACTGTCTTCTTATAAAGTTTTTAAAAAAATTTCAAATGACACTAATGAAAAATGAGAAACAGGAGGTAGAGGGGCAGGAGGCAACAATCAAGGGCAGGAAGCAAAATTAAACATAATGCACAGGACATAACTGATTATCAAAATAAAACAGGAAATGGGAACATAAGAGAACATGGACACAGGACTGAACTTGACAGATGAAAAGAGCACAAGCTGATACATACTGTATACGGAACTAAATAAACTAAAAATAAATAGGGCTAGAACTGAGGCTGAGACATAAACAGAGAATACAGTAAATAAAAACCCAGGACCTTGATGCAAAGCAAATTCATATGTCAATCTGTGTCAGTTTTTCATGCAAGGTGTTTTCTTCAGTGAGTTAAATTATTTGTGTTAGAAGGTTGTGGAGTAAATGTGAGAATCAAAATGCAGGATGCAGTGGATTCCAACAATAAGCAAGCTGTATTAGCGGATATAATTTCAAAAATAACAATAATTTAAAAATTTTCCAAAATGTGACAAACAAAAACAAAAACAAAGCACTGGGAGTCCAGAGAAAATAGAGAATAATTAAGGATAGCACATGAGGAAAATAAATGGAATCTTGATGAAGAAGAACACAGGGCTGTATATACAGAGAGGGCTGATGAGACAACAGGAAACAGGTAGGGAATGAAGCGCAGCTGAAACTAAACTAACACAGGTGAAGACAAACAGAAAGCAAAATCCAAAACATAACACAAGAGAAAACCAGCCAAAATATAACTGTACTGAGACAAAAAGACTTAACACTATACTAGGTAACAGAGAAAGGAAAACAGGCAGTAACAGATGGACAAGACACAGGGAGAAACAGACAGGAAAACAATAAGGGGATCTGAAAACACAAGAAGAAATTATAAAATAAGAAAAAATCAGAAACTAAAGGACACAGTCATTAAACAAAAATCTAAAACATAACAAAACCCAGAGACCATGAGAGTTTTTTGACAAAATTAATAAGTTATTAAACATGAAACCAAAATATAAACCAGCACAAAATCAAGGCAATACTATATGAGCCATGTTTTACTTATGATGGTTAATTTTTTGGATGCTGTAGATGTTTTTCCTTTTAAGGAAAGAATCTAAACATGTACAATAATTTGATGGACATGGATTTACACGACACACATACATACATAAAGGAAAAGTTGACATTGTTTAGCTGGTATAAGGAAAAAATGTGAAGCCTTCAACAAACTTACTCTTACAAGAATTCATTGCTCATTAAAGTATATGAGATTTACAATGTAGAAGGACATGATAAAAATGCACATATGTTGCTAAGGTAACATGGTTAGGAAAAAAATATGTAAAATGAAAAGTACATACAAACCAGACTATTATGGAATATTAGAAAAAATAATTTCAAATAAATTTATATTATCCAGGATAAAATCGTATACTGCTGATTTCAGAAATGAAATCAAGACTCAGCGCTGCTTAAGCACTACATTTTCCAGTATGTCAGAAAAACCATTGTAACAATAATGGCTGTTTGTTAGTCAGTATGTACCTTCAGCTACTCGCTTTTATTTTCCTATTTTCAGTGGATTGAGCCACCTTGGTACCTTTCCTGAAAAAACCCTCCATGTTGAGAGGGGCCTGTGAATAGTTAATTTTACACTAAGTTTTGACGCCAGTATAGAGTGTTTCTCTCTCTGCTGCTTTTTCACTCCTTCGCTCTACTTTGCCAGCTTTCCTCTTGGTGATGGCTGGTTGATAATAAACCACTGAGTCCTCGCCTCTCTAGGAAAAAAATAAAAACAAAATATCAAAGAATGTTATGAGACTGTAGATGCTCATTACAAATGTATAAAGAAAAATATATATTTTGTTTCCTTTTCGTCAGCTTTACCTGCTGATGCTGTTGCTCACCATTGGCTGTTCCAGCTGGGAAAAGGGAAGAAAACAAAAGAAAAATGCTGTCAGAAAGAACAGATATGTTTTACTTTATTGAGAAATAATTTAGTTTAAAATATTAATGTATAAATAAAAAACCTTAAACATTTATTCACCTGTGATTCTCAGAAATGTTCCCTCCAAAAATGTCATAGCAAGCTGTCTGACTTTTACACAGTAGTAAAGACCAGTATCACTTAGCTTAGTTTTATGAATATGCAGGATGAAGGTTCCAGGTTCTTGTTTAGCTATAATGTGAGAAGTGTTATTAACACTATCATAATCAAAGGTGTATGTTGACCCCAAGAATTCAGGCCTATTTCCAGAAAGAAGTCTGATCCAGTACAGTGTTTCGCCAGAAAATTGTCTATGGCGAATATAGGAAAGAGTCGCATTTTGTCCAACACCAACAGTCTTTGTTGTAAAATTGAGAGAATTTGTGCACCCTGAAAGAAAAAAAAAAGCATTATGGACAAGAGGAACAGATTTGTACATATCATGTGCTAAATTACTGTGAGAAAATGACAATACTCATAAAATTTAAAATTTATAGCTGAGTTCTTTCTACATACACTTACACCCCACTCCAACCGCCAGCAGTAAATAAAATACGATCAACATTTTCTTGTCAATCCTTGTCTGTCATTTACATTAGAGCACATCATGAAATAATTCACCTTCTTATAGCAATGTAAAGTGGGAGGGAACAATTTCAGATAATTTTGATCGGCCTTGTTTTTGTTTTTTTTTCTCATTTCTCTGTACTACCACAGTGGAAATATTGAGGCATCTTTCCTACCTACATGTGAAACAGCACCATCAACCAACATCGGTCATGTTTTGTTTGAAGCTTTTGTTTAGTGTAAGGTAATTCACACACATTAAACACAGAACACTCTTTCCATTATATTTTTAGAAGATCTGAAGTTTTCATCTGATACTAATAAGGTCTATTGGATTACAGTACACAGAAACTAAAATGTACATCTCTTTTTACCCATGTATCTCTGTATCTCTTATGTACAGAGATAATTATTCTGTACATGAAAAGCAGTTCACATGACACAATACAGCGCATTTTTATGACACAATACAGCACATTTTTATGTTTTTGTGTTTTGTTACTACTCTATTATGTACCTCATATCCAGAAAACACAGTTGTGCATTCTTTTGGTTCCTCCTCCAGCACGGTTACTGATGACACTTTTAACCATAATAAGCCAATAAAAGTTCAAACACATCTTACCAAACATAACCATTAAAGGTGGTATTCTAAAAATACAAACTGTTCCAAAAATTGTCATTGTATATTATGCTTCATGTATGGTTAATGTTAGGAAAGAAAAGCACCTACTTTAGATTAAAGAAGTCTTGTAACACCAAATGACATACAATAAAGGAATAATTAAAGTTATACTTGCGCAACTGAGTACTGCATTTGTCAAAAGGTTAAAAACTTGCAGTAATCAGGTTTTAAAAAGAAATAAGAACTGAAAATCTACTTCTTTCTACTCTATCTGAGCACTCAAAGCGCTTTTTACTACAAGCCACATTCATCCATTCCCACAAACATTCATACAGCTCTTTTTTTCTATGCCTTTAAGCATATTTAACTATCATGTACACATTCACACTCCAGTGGTTGCATCAGGAGCAATTTGGACTTCAGTGTCTTGCCCAAGGACACTTTAGCGTGCAGACTGGAGAAGCCAGGGATCGAACCACCAACCTTCATGTTGGAAAAAGACCCTTTCTACCTCCTGAGCTGCAGACACCTTCAACAGATTGGATATTTCCCATAATAGAATTCAAAAACATTTTCTGACTTTGTTGCAGGGTGCAATAAACCCCCCCCTGGTGCTCCATCCTGCTCTGGCCCCAACCTGGAGGAGAGGGTCCCCCTTCTGGGAGAAGACATCACATCCCCATTTTCAGTCAGGACTAGTGCTAATCCAGCTCTCTTTTTAAAGGGTCCGGTCTCCTGGTCTGATGGGTATTACTCTAGCAGATTTCCAGGAGTACTTTTAAGATGGTTGTAAGGGACTTGCCTAGCTTCTCTAACTGCTGCTTTCCATAATCTACCCTGCTTCTCCCAATCTCCCACCCTACCTGGTAGCCATATCAGTCAGGTGGGAGAGCAAGCATGTTAGTTATAGCAGCCCCCTTCTATAGACCTTTTGCACTTGGTAAATCAGCTAGGAATAATAAATGAGGATAATTCGTTGTAAGGGGCTGTTTTTATTTAGGTGGACTCACAACTAGACTAAGCTTTCAGAGCCTATAGATGTAACTTGCACACTTAAACTTAGCTTTTACATGGCTGAGAAGATTTAGTGAATAGTCAGAATCAATTCTTTAATTGCAGGAATAGAAATTTATTAAGCAATGTAGCAATGGCCAAGCATCAGCATTAAATCACATTATATTCCAAATCAACTTATGATCTCAAATTGTTTCTCTTTATTATGCACTTCCCTAACTTCCCCTAATTCAGCTGGCTGGTCTTGGTTCTAAATTTGGTGATCTTCTTTTGGGGCAGCGCCCTGATCCTTCTGTCCAGCCAAGACAGATGGGCGGGACGCTCCTACAGATGGAGACAAGTCCAGGTATCTCGATCCAGTACAAGCACCACGGAGATCCAGGTCTCTGTTCCATTGTGTAGCGGGGGGAATTAAAAGTTCTCACGACAGCCGAATCCAGTCCACAGCTGGGGAATCCCTCTCACAAGGCTGCTATGGACAGAGTCGAAGTGCTCTTCTGCAATTGGTCTCTTCCCCTTTGTCACTGGACACCTGTACAGAATGCCATGACTTCTCGTAGCCACAACGCTCAAATCCCATGTGCTGTTGGGAAAGACTCTATTTATACTCTCTATCCGTCCCTCTATCAGGGCCCCCATCAGCCTGTGTTCTCCTGCCTCTATCTCTCCAACTGCAGCCGGCATGGCATATACTGGCTCCTCGCCCACGGCTGTCGGGGCTGGCTGTTGGGGGTACCTGTAGGACGGGTTTCTGCAAAGCGCGAGCCTGAACCTGCAGACTGTGTTCATGTGTTCATTCCTGTGTCTGTGTCTCTGTCTGACGTCCCTGAGTCTGTGTTTTCATCTGTCGCCCCGGCTTTCCATACTGCCGTTAGTTCAATCCCTAGCTCAGGGCCCCCTAACTCATGTCATCTATCTGTCTTTTCCACCTTTCACTCATGTTGTGTTTTCTTTCGCCCTCTGGTCCTGGGAATGGCTCCCTGGCCTAGTCTGCTCCTCCGCCGGCTTTACCAAATGCCACTGGTGAGGGGACCTCTGCACCAGGCCCCTTGGCCGCCAGTATGGTGGTCTCTTCGGCGGTCTCCTCCTCGGTCGCCAGAGTGGTGGTCTCATGGCCGGCCCCCTGAACTGTTTTTCCGGCTGCCAGGGTGGTGGTCTCCAAGCCGGTCTCCCGGACTGTTTTCCCAAGCGCCAGAGGGGCGGTTTCCTGGACTGTTTTTCCTTGAACTGTGTTTTCGGCCTCTGTCTCCAGCCTCCTGAGTAGTTCTCTGGGCCGTATGATTTAGATTTCAGTTTTGTTGGGTTTCTCTGTGGGAGATGTTTTTTGAGGGTGTTTTGGCTCCTTGTTTTTTGTTTTTGCCCTCTTTGTCCAGGCCCCCTCCTCCCACCCTTCGCAGGTTGCCTTTGTTCCTCTTTTTTCTCTTTTTTCCTTTTTGTTTAAGACGTCGGGAGCCGTCCCTTGAGGGGGGGGTCTGTCATGACCCGTGTTCTGTGTGCCTCCCTGTCCGTGTCATTTCCGGTTTTATTTTGTAACCCATTCTGTCTGGTGCCCCTGCCTCTGTTTCCCTTCCTGTGTGTAATTGTCGGCAGCTGTGCACAGCTCCCTCCTGTGTCTATTGGCCCACCTGTTTGTGTATTTATTCCCTCGCCCTTGTCTGCTTGGTGTTGCATCCTTCGTCTGAGTTCCTGTCTTCATTCTGTTGCCAGTGTGTGTGCTCTTGGATGTAGCTGCCTTCACTCCTTCCTCGTGTCGCAGCTGCACCATTCCTTCACCTTATCATCCAGCCGTTGTCCTGGACTGTTGTACTTTTGTTTTGGCAAATAAAGCCTTTTAATGCACTCTGGCTGCCTAAGCGTCCTGCATTTGGGTCCGCACCCACACACCCACCAGCCAGACATGACAAACTCAGGCAGCATTGTAAAGAAGAGCATTCCAAAATTTCCTTTACAATGAAGTGAGAAACTGGTGAAGTCATACAGAGATCTCTTACTTCAAGTTATTTTATTGTATTGTTCTAAAAGCTGTTAAATCATAGGGTGCACATAGTTTTCACATGACTACATAGATTCCTGTGAAAACTTTCATTTTCATATGACTGTATAATAGTATTATATACTATAATGTAGACATAATCTCTCACCATAAACAAAAATATAGTTTCAATGACAGTTTTTATGCACGTTACATGTTTTCAGTTGCTATTTTTATAGTAATAGTGATATAAGTATTTGTATTTCTTTTAGCCTGTATACTGTGGGTGTTCTTATGTTAATTCTTTATGAAAGTATGTTTTTTGTTTGTTTGTTTTCAAATAAAGATTTTCAGATCTCAATCTGTGTCCGTTTTACATGCCACTGTAGGTGTTTTCTTCAATTAATTAAATTATTGGTGATAGAAGGTTGTGGAGTAAAGGTGAGAATCAAAATGCAGGATGCAGAACATTCCAACAATAAGCAAGCTTTATTAGGGGATATAATTCCAAAAATAATAATAATTTTAAAAGGTCCAAAATGTAACACAAAACACTTTGAGAAAATTGAGACTATAGAGAATAATTAAGGATAGCAGATAAAAAAAATAAACTGACAATCTGACAAAAAAGAACACAGGGCTCTATATACAGTGAGGGCTGATGAGACAACAGGAAAGGGGTAGGGAATGAGGCACAGCTGAAACTAACTTAACATAGGTGAAGATTAAAAAAAACAGAAAACCAAAACCAAAACATGACACAAGAGCAAGCTAAAAAAAACAAAAAACAAAATGACCAAAAGACAACTGTGCAAAAAGACAAAAAGACTTAACCCTAATCATGATAACAGAGAAAGGAAAACAGACATTAACAAATGGACAAGACAGAGGGACAAACAGACAGGTAAACTCTAAGGGGAACTAAAAACATAAGACGAAATAATGTATAAAAAAATGAAATAGAATAACAAACCAAAGGACAAAGTTTTTTTTACTAAAACTATGAAAACACAACTTCACAAACCCCTAAATCCATGACACATAAAAAAATGCATGTAAAAAATTAAGAGAACACACCTTCAGTTTAATAAAAATATACTCAAAGGTGGATTTCTTTTAGTTAATTTTTTTCATTTATGTTTCTTTTTAAAGAAAGAATCCAAAACTCAATTAATTTCACGTACTTGAAATTTTTTAGACATGGCATTCATACGTAAAGGAAAAGTTAACATTGTTAATCTGATATAAGACAAAAGAGATGTGAAGCCTTCAATAAACCTACTCTGAAAAACCACTCTCTCTCCACAGTAAAACAAGAATGCATTACTGAATGAAGTGCGTGAAATTTACAATGTGGTAGGATATGATAAAAATGTACATGTGTAACATGATTAAGAACAGACACACAACAAAAAATGACACACAAACCTGACTATTATGGTATATAAAAAAATAATGTCAAAAAACTGTATGGTATTCAGAAAAAAAATACCGCTGGTATCAAAAATTAACTCAAGACCCAGTGCTGCTTAAGCACTACATTTAGCAGTATGTCAAAAAGAACTATTGTAATAATAATGGGTGTTTGTTATTCAACATGTACCTTCAGCTACACCCTTGTATTTTCCCAAAGGGGTAGCCACAGTGGATTAATCCACATCAGTCTTTCACCTGTTGCCCATCCTGACAAAGGCCTCCTTATTGAGAGGGACTTGTGAATACCTAATTTTTCACTGAAGTTTTGACACCAGTATAGAGTGTTTCTCCCTCTGCTGCTTTTTCACTCTTTTGCGCTACTTTGCCAGCTTTCCTTTTGGCAAATGTTGGTAGAGAATAAACCATTGAGTCCTCGCCTCTCTGGGAAAAATAAAAAATATATCAAAGAATGTTATGAGACTGAAATGTATAAAGAAAAGAAATAAGATAGCTTTTCCAATTTTCTTTAGCTTTACCTGCTGATGCTGTTGCTCATCATTGGATGTTTCAGCATCTGCTGGGAAAAGAAAAAAAAAAAAAGATAAATGCTGTCGGCTAATTTATACCAAAGTTTTTAGATAAACTGATTTAATGAGGACTTGTATTACCATTGCAACAATCACAAGTTTTCTTCTTGATGATGTAAATGAGGGAGGTAATAACCATCAGACTTGTAGCTAAAGCAGCACATAACAGGAAGACAGCTGTATTTGCCTTCTGCAAATCCCACATGCTGAGCGCTGAAGAAAAATACAGGCACCCAATGAAAATTCTGATGTATCATCTTAACAAAAAATAAATGCACAAAAATAAAGTCATATACTGTGCTGATATTAAAATATTGTGAAATGTTATGATATAAAATGCTTCACAATTACCTTCAGTGTCCAGTTTTGTTCCACTTCCAAAAACTATCTGTCCACATGTGGCGACAGCACAGTAGTGAGATCCAGCATCAGAGGGGGTGACGTTCTTCGAGAAGCTGTAGAAACATTTCTGTTGGTCGGAAGTTTCAGGACTCCTCTCACATTCATTACCATGGTTTCCATGAGCATAAATTAAACTGGGATGGGATTCACTGTATTTGAACCAGTACACACTGTGATTTCCAGGGCATGTTTTGCTGTCAGAAATAGAGAGGACTGAGCACTGCAGAGACACTGGGTCTCCCGGATGGACAGGAACAGATGGAGGCATCTGAATAATATCAGTGATATCTGGTTCTGGATCTTGGAGGGGAAAAAATAGAAATGTTTTACTTTCTTGACAAGTAATTTACTTAAAATATTAATGTACAGATAGAATATACTTTAATTGTTTATTTACCTGTGATTCTCAGAAATGTTCCCTCCAAAAATGTCATAGCAAGCTGTCTGACTTTTACGCAGTAGTAAAGACCAGTATCACTTAGCTTAGCTTTACTAATATGCAGGATGAAGGTTCCAGGTTCTTGTTTAGCTATAATGTGAGAAGTATTATTATAATCATCATAATCAAAGGTGAATGTTCCCCCCAAGAGTTCGGGCCTGTTTCCAGAAATAAGTCTTATCCAGAATAACGTTTCCTTATACAAAGGTATATGGTGGCGAATACATGAAAGAGTCACATTTTGTCCAACACCAACCGTTTTTGTCAAAAATCCGCGAGAATTTGTGCACCCTGAAAAAACAAAACACAAACAAAAACCCCAGCATTATAAACAAGAGAATATCTGCCATGTGCTAAATTATTGTAAGTAAATGGCAATATTAGCTGAGTCCTTTTTACATATACTTACACCCGACTCCAACGGTCAGCAGCAAATAAAATACGATCACCATTTCTTATTAATCCACTTCTGTCATTTACATTAGAGCACATCATGAGATGACCCATCTTAATATAGCAATGTAAAGTGGGAGGGAACAATTTCAGCTCAATCTGATTGGCTTTGCTTTGTGTTCTCATTTCACTGTACTACCACAGTGGAAATATCGAGCCGTCTTTCCTACCTACATATGAAACCATGAGTACCATCAACCAACATAAATCATGTTTAGTGTGATGCTTTTGTTTTGTGTTATGAAATTCACACATATTAAACACAGAACACTCTTTCCATTATATTTCTAGAAGATCTGTAGTACACATAAACCTAACTCTATATCACTTTTTATCCACGTGCACAGTGGAAGATAACCATTCTGTACATGAAAAAATCACACGATACAATTCAACACAATTTTGTGTTTTAGTATTTTTTCCTCATTTGCTTTTATATTTCCCTATTTCCACAAAACCAGGGTGGTGCATTCTTTTAGTTCCTCATCCAGAGAGGTTACTGACGACAGCTATCTATAATAAATGAATAAAAGTTCAAACGTCTTACCAAACATAACCTTGAAACAGGTTGTTCTCAAACTAAAAACTGTTCCAAACTGTTTTCATTCTTCATAATGCTACATGAACAGTTAATTCTAGACAAGAAAACGGTGTGCTTTAGGATAGAGAAGGTTTGTAATGCCAAATGACCTACGATTGTCATGGTTTGAGAAAGACAGATCCGATGCAGAAGCTTGGTTAGGTAAAATTTATTATAAGGGAATGTGCAACAGTCTGAATTGTGCTGAAGGTGAAGGCAGGGTCGGGTGAGTGTCTCTGCGGTTCCTTCCTGACAGCTGATCCTGAGAGTCCGGGATGATTGCGCATGGAAGCGAACCTTAAGAAGAGCAAGAGAGTTACTGAAGGTTCCAGGTAAGTAAAGCACACAGGTAAGTAGCAGAGACTGAGCTGGTGAAGCTTACGACACATAAGCAACGATCCAGCGACGAGTGGCTGAGCAGCCACAGCTTATGAAGGAGCAGGAAGGCAATCAGCTGATCGCGGGCTGGTGTGCGC
>VUQH01082237.1:0-22722 GCA_015106775.1 Etroplus canarensis | reverse complement strand
CACCGCGTCTCGGTGGCTTTTAAACCCCAAAACACGCTGCGCCAAAAATTGGTCCACCCCAAGGACCGGGTCCCCCGACACAAACAGAGTAACATAGTGTACGCGATTAAGTGTCAGGAGGATTGCCAGGATTTATACATTGGGGAAACCAAACAACCGCTGGCGAAGCGGATGGCACAACACAGAAGAGCCACCTTGTCAGGCCAGGACTCCGCAGTCTATTTACACCTACAGGCCAGTGGACACTCTTTCAATGATGAAGATGTACACATCCTGGACAGGGAGGAACGCTGGTTTGAGCGGGGAGTCAAGGAGGCCATATATGTGAAAAGAGAAAGACCGTCTCTGAATCGAGGAGGGGGCCTAAGGGTACATCTTTCGCCGTCTTACAACGCTGTGATTGCAGCCATTCCCCGACTCTTTGTGGATGGTGCTCATGGCCTTTGATTTTTGTGGGCCTTGATCAACGGACCTTGATGTACTGTTTATAAGGCTGGGGAGACCTGCAGTCAGTTGAGACTGAAGAAGTCACTTGGATGAGTGATGAAACGTTTCTCCCACGGAAACTTTACGTCCAGATGAACAGAATCAACTTTGGAAGATATGTTGAGTAGTAAATGTTTTAGTTCCAGTCTATTGAATTATTCACGGGAGGTACAACACACTCAATATGTGGTCTCTGCCACTACCTGAAGATCCAATTAAAGTATTTCTTTTATCCATGAGATTTAACTCTGCAAACATTATACACTTCTGCTTGGTTGTATGTTCATCTAAATATATGTCTGTGTCTTTCGCTGTGTGCATTCTGTTTCCCAGTAATTTAGGCTTGCACCCGCTGTGCTTGGGCTCAGCTTTGCCCCCAGTTCAATGCTTATCTTTTCTGACTGTGGGCAGGTTTATTTTTTATTGCAGTGAAATATGTCTGGCTAACAAGCTTCTAACGAGACAGAAGGAGGGTCTGGAACATTGGCTGGATATGAGAGAGCAGTGAGTGCTTAACCATGGTGCTCGTTAATTTTCAAGGGGAAACCTAATTTCACAGGAGTCACATGGGATATTTGGCTTCAGAGCAGAGAGGCTGTTGCCTATGCACTTAACTCTGGCATCAGAATTAGGTGCTGTTAAGTTTGCCGCATGGCACCAATACAAGCAGGCAATTAGTGGGTCCACCTAAAGAAGCATTTCAATGATTTGACCAAGCACACTGCAGGATGTGTGAATGACTGGCTTAATAACTTACACACCATTTTGTGGGGTCTTTTTTTTCCATTTGGTCCTCCTTTTACTTTCCCTCTATCACACTCTTTGTCTTAGGTTTCTGTGGTCAATGCCTTGGACATGCAGGTTGTTGTGGCCAATGTCCCACCCACTTTAGTGGAAGAAAAGAAAGAGGAGATCATTAGGTAAGACTCATCTCACATTTTGTGAAGCATAAAAGTAAACTCTAATGATCCTGTTAGATGAAAAGAAAGCAATGTCAGTGTTGGCATAAGGCAGTGATTTTTGTTAGTTTTTCTAAAGCATATTCCTGTATAAGAAAATGAAATAATAAATTTATGAAATGCCTTTTCTGCATTTCTTCTCCTAATTCCATCGATACAACCTATTATTTTCACACCTGTATTTTTGGCTTTTTGTATAAACATTGACCAATCAATTAAGGTCATGAATGAGACAATTAGATGAGTCTGTCCTCTAGAGTCAGCTCTCCTAGTTTAAATTAATTAATGATAGTGATTCATGGAGCATCTTTTTGCAGCTCTTGGGGCATAGTGTTTAGCTTAATTAGTCAATCTGAAAGTCAAATGGGTGTTAATAGTTGTTTTTCAAGAGCTTACTGTGTCTCTCCCACAGAGGTGGTGCTGCTCTTTAGGCTAAAAGCACACACATTAGTTGTGTTACACTCTTCACAGTGATGTCATTTGAGATTTTGCACAGTGCTGGTGGTGATCCAGGGCCATTTTACCTGAGTGCTCGAACCATTTATCCACCTTGGCAAAGTCAGACGGCAAGGCTTTCCTTTATTGGCTGTAGTTTGAGGTGTGGATTTTTCCCTGCCTGAAAAGGATTATTGGAGCCTTACTTTGCCAAGAGCCCAATGTGGAGAGGCAAACTGCTGCCCAATGAGACAATCACTGCCAGATTGGAGTACTTAAGCTTGGTGGCTGTCATATTGCCTTTGGGCATAAAGGTGCCAGACGGGGTTTGAACTAATGTAAACGTGGATTTTATATATGTACACTACCAGTCAAAAGTTTGGACACGTCTTCTGAGTTAATGGTTTTTCTTTAATTTCATGACTATTTACATTGTAGATTCTCACTGAAGCCATCAAAACTATGAATGAACACACATGGAATTATGTAGTGAAGAAAAAAGTGTGAAATAACTCAAAGCATGTTTCATATTTTAGATTCTTCAAAATAGCCACCCTTTGCTTTGATTACTGCTTTGCACACTCTTGGCATTCTCTGGATGAGCTTAATGAGGTAGTCACCTAAAATTGTTTTCCAACAATCTTGAAGGAGTTCCCAGAGTTTTGATAGCTTCAGTGAGGATCTACAATGTAAATAGTCATGAAAATTAAGAAAAACCATTAACTCAGAAGGTGTGTTCAAAGAGGTAGTGAAGGTGGATGAGTTTAAATACCTGGGATAGGGTATTCAATCAAAGCAACGGACAGAGAGGTGATGAAGAGTGTGCATGCAGGGTGGGGTGAGTGGACCTGCTATGATGTATGGTTTGGAGACGGTGACACTGATGAAAGGACAGGAGTGGGTGCTGGAGGTGGCACAATTGAAGATGTTGAGATTTTCGCTGGGAGTGACCAGGATGGACAGGATTAGAAATGAGTACATCAGTGTAGTGGTTTGCGCATTTGCCTTAAAAGCAAAAGGTCCCTGGTTCTATCCCAGGTGGGGACACAAGCCCCTCTTACCATGGAGGGTTGCGTCAGGAAGGGCATCTGGCATAAAACTTCTGCCAGATTACCAATGCAGATTAATCTGCTGTGGTAACCCCTTCGTGGAGAATACAAGGTGTCAGCCGAAAGATACATTTACACATCAGAGGGACAGCTCAGGTTGAGAAGTTTGAAGATAAAGTCAGAGAGGTAAGGCTGAGATGTTTGGACATGTTCAGAGGAGGAATAGTGGATGTATTGGACAAAGGATGTTAAAAACTAGCTGCCAGGAAGGAGAAGAAGAGGAAGACCACAGAGAACGTTCATGGAAGTAGTGAAGGTGGACATACAGAGGGTTGGTGTGAGGGAAGAGGATGCAAGGGATAGGGAGAGATGAAGGCAGATGATCTGCTGTGGTGACCTCTAACAGGAGCAGCCGAAAGAAGAATAGGAAAATATATCAGAGATGGTTGGGGTTTGCTTTGGAGGCGCTAAAATAGGAGATTTGTACAGAGTGGAAGGAACCTTGAAGAAGGAAAGCTATCATAAGATTTCACAATACCCTGCGGACAGCACTCGATTGGGGCAATTTCATCCTACAACAGGATAATGACCCAAAACACACTTTCAAAATATGTCAGCAATATTTAAAGAATAAGCAGTCAGCCAAAATTCTGATTGTAATGGAGTGGCCAGCACAGTCCTTGGATCTAAACCCTATTGAGCTGTTGTAGGAGCAGCTTGACTAAATGGTATGGAGGAAGATTCCATCAAGCCGATCCATTTTGTAGGAGATGCTCCAGGAAGCATGGGATGAAATCTCCTCAGATTTCGTTGAAAAATTGACAGCTAGAATGCCTAAGGTCTGCCATGCTGTAATTGCTTAAAATGTGTTTATTTTCTGATATAGGCAAAGTCTGAAGAACACATTCATCATTTCCATTAAAATCATTATTTCTAACTCTGACAGTGTCAGCACGTCCTGTTCATTTGCCATATTTCCTATTCAGGCTAATGTCATGTGTTTTTTCATGGAAAAGAGAGAGAATTTCCAAGTGATCCCAAACCTTAGAGCAGTTGTGTGTGTGTGTGTGTGTGTGTGTGTAGGTGTGTGTGTGTGTGTGTGTTTGTTGTGCATAAGTGTATGTGCGAACACACACATAGTTTAACTTGAGTTTTTGTGTGCATCTCATCTCAGTATTCTGGAGCGCCATATCCAGGACCAGATTCCAGGTGCCAAGGTCATTGTAGAATCCATTGGGCCACGTCGCCATGGTGATGGTTTTGAACTAGAAGACTATTCTAAGTCGGACCTTATGGTGTATGCCATTGACCCGCTCACAAACAGGGCCATTTCACGTCAGGAGCTCTTCAAGTGAGTGGGTGAATTTTTGCTACAAGAAATCCAGTCCACCATTTGGTTTAAATTGATGTCCCGATGTCCCTGCTGTGCTGCATGTTTTTCCCGCAGTCTCTTTTTACCCGCTGTTCAAATAGTGAGTCAGCAAATATGTCTTTCTCAGGCTTCCCTTGACTTCCTCCTCTACAGTAGCTCCACTCCACTGCCTTTATTTTCTTTATAAGACTTTGATTATCCTGCTGGTGCACTGTAACTGTAATATGTCATTGGAAAGTGGAAGATATAAGAGAGGAAAGAAGCGATGAGGTCATGGAGGGACAAAGTGAGACTGGGGAAGGGAATATTTCAATTCACCTATCCACCCATCATGGCAGAGAGACTGATTTGAGAGCTGGGAGATATGCCAGCAATACATTTTATTCCTTTTATTTCTGGACATAAAGTTAGAGATTGCCCACGGTCTGCCAGAGAGAGTGTGCTTCAACACCAAAGAGATGCAAAGCACCGAAGTAGAAATAAGTACAAGATACTTTGTCATCCTATCAGAGGAAAAAGACCTTGGCCTTAGCTGACACCTCAGACAAGTATTGAACTCAGTGTTCTGATGTTTCCCTTTCCTTCTTTCAAACCAATGTCTACTTTGTACTATTTTCAGTTGAAAACAAGGTTTTGTTTTTTGCAGATTACTTTTTAATTTACATTTTACACAGCATTTCAAAGTTTTTAAATATCATTGTACCAAATTAATAGGCCTTTGAGCCCTCCAGTATAATTTTTAGAAAGGGATTGAACGTGGAGCCATGAGAAAGGTGGTACTAATGTCATAAAAGCAGCTTTTTTAACACTTAAACTAACTAGCTTTGTGGCAGTTGCAGCTTTTAAGACATACAAGCTAATTTTGAAAAGGTTTGCTACATCCTTGCTTTAATAAGATCCTCATGCTTAGATACAGACGCTGCTGGAAGAAATAATTTAGATTAGTTGAGAAGGGCTTTTTATGCATGCAGTGCATGTCTGACAATGTTATGGGGTAATTGTATGCCATATAGCTGTGACTTTGCTGTCAGATCACAGAGGAGGAAAGAGAAAGACAACATTGTGAAAGAATCTTTGCATTATGGAGTATTCCACCCACTCCACCTTGAATTTTGCATTTGCTGACAGTCCTCCAGAGTATCGACTGCCACAGATTCTAGTTAATAACATATATTTTCTCACATATAGAAAACAAAAATGAAGGCATTTGTATATATGGTACCCTGCTTATGTCATTGTGATACAGAATGGTTGAAAGCCACAATGTCCCAACTGGTTCGTTTTACAAAATAACAATGGATTGATTGCTTGTATGCATGTACATTTTCAAATCTACTGATGCAAGTACTTCCATGGGTGCATGCTTGAAACAGAAATGTGAAAGCTACAATAGTATAAAGGTGTAAGTATTGCATTTTTTTTATCTGCACTAAATATTTATCATTAAAATCACTGATTCAAATCTTGTGATGAATGTACTGTAAGTTATTTGTTTACCCTCTTTTAGATTTTTTCTATAATATTATTCTGTGTAAAATATGTCCTGTTGTTAATAATAATGTTAAATAATCCATGCCTCGCTGTTTCATGGTTTATAGTGGGTATTTCAAGCTTTCCTCTGTAAACAGTTGTCTGCTGTGGCCAAAAATTATTCTATTGCTGTAGTGCAAATTAATCAAAACAGTAAGTTTTTGTAAGTGAATTTAAACTTGCTGCAAAAGGGCTGCATATTTAGATGACAATTCATTGTTGCCTCATCATGAGACTCCACTTTTTATGCTGTGAAATGTATTGTCAGTTGATGTATTTTTATCAAAAAAATACTGACTATAGTCTCTTTACAAGATTGACATAGATTACAAACTAAGGCTTTTGTTGTTTGAAATCCAACCTTTCTTCTGTTCTCATGTGTTGTAAATGCAGATTTCTTGATGGGAATGTGCTGGAAATCAATAAGGAGTTTCAGCCACATCTGGGTGAAGGCGGCCGCATTCTCGAGATTCGCTCCCCAGACATTGTGGCAAGTGTGAAGAAGGCAGCTCAGGCTGTGGGCTACACAGAGGGAGCTCTTCTGGCCCTTGCAATCATCATTATCCTGTGTTGCATCCCTGCCATCCTCATCGTCATGGTCACCTACAAACAGTTAGTATTCTCACATTAGTAATAATCACTGGCTTCTATAATCAATCAATCATCTTTAACTAGTTGTCAGTAAATAAATTTTAATTAAGCGGGTCATTGTCTCGGTAGATGTTGTGTTTCACTCAAGGTTTTAGCTAAAGGATTTGCTCTACACAGACAAATTAGATATTTATTGTTGGAATGTAAACCACTGTTAACATCCTGGTTCCTGTGGCCTGTTGGAGCAGAGCCACCAAAACCACAAACAGCATCACTGAAAAATGTATTCAAGCTAAAACAAGAGTACTTCTTGAGTAATTTTTTGTGTAGGTCCCGCTCTCTTGCTCTCTCTCTCTCTCTCTCTCTCTCTCTCTCCAACTCTCTCACTCTGTATCTCTTACTCCCATCAGACATGCTGACTGCGCACTCTGCTGGGCTAATCTCTCTGCTCATGCTCTGTGAAAGCAGATTAATTAACACTCATTTGTGACAAACATCTACAGCCAATTGTGACCGTCACAGTGCATCTTCGCACTACTTAATCATGTCTGCCTGACACGCACACACAACAAACAGTGCTCTTGCTGTTTTCATGGCACTATCTCTGTCTTTGACACACACGGTGCAATTTACAAAAATATGATGTCTTTTGTTTGAAGCATCATTCAAACTGGTGTGGTAATTGAACTCTTACTTGGCAGGAGCCAGGTTCTTATCTAAATCTTGGTATGCTGCACGTGTTCTGTAAACGGTTGTATTTGGGAAATATTTATTCATGGCAGATGGTTAGAGTGGTTGTCCTAACTCAAATGCACAGACCAAACACACAGCACAAAACTGTTGATGGTGACAGTAGACCTAACACACAAACTGTCATAGCAGATGGTGCTTTGTTAGTAGTGACATTACTCTGCTAAAGTTAATTTTCTCAGTTCTGTTTGTCAACATAATTCACTGTTGTCTAAATTTGGGGATGAATATAATATTTAAAACATTGTTTCGTTCACTCATGTGGAAGATTTAAGCTATGCTGTGAATAAGTAATGCTAATTTAAAGCATAAAAAATTTACTCAAGGAAAAAAAACTGAATAGATATTCTTGCATGTAGCCCTGCAGTTACTTTTAAAGGCTTGAAGGCTTCTTAGCCATAGAAAGAGAACAGACGTGTTTTGTGTTTAGATTATCACTAATGTAGTGTTAACTATACTTATACTTTTTTACAAAGACCTCCCTACAATAAAAACCTCCAAGTATCAGAACTAGGAGGTTGCACTCATGCCAAATTATGTGATTATAGTTATGTAATTACATGTCTTTTTTGTCCCCCATCTCTCTCTCTCTGTCTCTCTCTTTCCCTCTCTCTTCTTTTTCTTTCATCTCCTTTTCTCTGCATCAAAAATGGCTCGATCAGGTTCAAAGAGTAAGTAATTTCTTGTTTTACAAGTACTTGCTACTTCATTGCTTGATGTGTGTGTCTGTGTATGTGAGAGAGAACAGGTTCTTTCATCTTCATTAGTCATTAGTTATTTAAAGATGAGCTGAATATTGTTAAAATGTGATGAACAACACAGATACCAGCTAATGCCAACTTTTTGAGACGTCTCTAGCATTATGATGTGAAGCAGCACTGATTTATCTTGTCAGTCACGCAGTGATTGTGTATTTTAGCTGAAAAGTTTCTCTTAATGTGGAAAATCTGATTAAATAAAGAAAAGTCATAGTTGTCACTCTCTTGAATACAGTTGAACTGGCGCATTAATCATGAGTTTTCCCACAGATGCAGTATACTGCCTTTGCAATTAATTTAGTTTGTATTTCAAATAAACAGCCTTGAATAATATAGCTCTGAAAGCACACAGTTGAAAACTATCAAAATGCTTTTAAAAACTCAGCTGCAGGACTATAGCATCATAACTTAGCCGCTCCCTTGGCATGTAAAACACTCTTGGCTTATGTTGTGATGCTCTCGTCTTTTAAAACTTGCTTCAGCCATTTTTTTAATATAATTCCTGAAACAAATGCCTCCTGTAAAGGTGAAAAGGTTACTAATACTGGTAGTCCCACTGCAACTCTATGCAGCTTTCAGAGTAAATAAATAGGTTATAAAGAGACACTTGGCAAAGTCAACAAAAGCTGGTTATTTTTCTCTGCAGATGACAAACAAACTAGAGCTAAATGGGAGTGAAATAATCGTTTTGCTGGTAATTGTGTTGATAGACATAAGAAATAAAATGAATCACCAAAGCTATTTGCTGTAAATTGCTTTTTTAGTTTATTGCTGATATTTTATATAAAATAAAATCTTAATGTTGTTAAAATTGATTGTGGTTTTAATTTTACCTCTCTTTTTGAGTGAGAATGACTTCTCAAAACCCATGGATAATTTATAGTGGCGACTTCATGCATAAGTGATGTGTCTGGTTTATTCTTAACTACATTACCACTTTCCACAGGCGACAGGCAGAGTGTGCCAAAACTGCCAGGATTCAGATGGCCTTACCACCAGGAGGGAAGGCAGCTCCAGCAGCTGCTCCCAGTGCTAACCTCTATGAAGAGTTGGGCGACAGCAGCATGTGAGTCCAGCTTGTCCCTTAACTATTCTTGTCCCTCCACATTCCAGTAGTTCCCATGATCAAATGTTCCTGCGTCTGGCCTTACAGGTTTATTCCTTTGAGTTTTATATTCGAACTGAGAAAAAATATTATCCATGTATCAATCCTCTTTTCTGAATCACCACTGGCGGCTCTGGAAGTTGACCTCAGTACTCTCCCTGCAGCTTCAGATGCATTAATATTTGCATCAAAGGATCTCTCTGCTCTTTGTCTTTCTGACTATGATCCACTTTTGATGTCCACAAACCACACCATATGGTGTATCACAGCAGGTGCTTAGATTTTAGCTTATCTATGTTTTCAATTGACTGCGTATGCAATTTAGCAAGACTGTCTCTCAAGGTAAGAGTGTGATTAACTTAATAAAAAATAGTTTCCTAGAAATAGAAACAAATGCAGAATAATGTCTGTGCTTAATCATTGTCAGAAATTACCTTAAAATATTTATACCTACAGTAGCCTACATGAAATGCTTCCTTCGCTTAAGCCCAAAGTGCTTTGCCATCAGCACAGTCGAATATCAGCTTTAATATTAAATCCTGCCCTAAATGTGTAATAAAATGTTAATGTTTGTGGATTAAATTAGGCTGAATTTAAACTGCTGAGTTAATGGGTTTAGCCATTTTAATTTACAGTATGTTAAAGCAATATTGCTGCTAAACATCACTTTTGCCTTTTGAAAAAGAAAATGTAAACTTTACATCAAGCCACGAAGAGCTTCTGCAATGTTCACAACAGATGTTGACCAACAGTCAACTATAAGCAGAAGATTTTGGTACTGTAGCATGATTAAAACTCTTATGGGCAAGAATGATGTATTTGGGGATCATTTTTAAGCCTGCAAAAATAAATAGAATTATTGTTTTTTATAAACAATCATATTATCACGAAACAAAATTCTTTATCCATAAAGATTTGGTATATATGTCTGTTTTGTATTGTACACCAACAACGGAGTGTCAAATGTACACAGAAACTGATCAGTATGGTATTTGAAATTAAAATGCAGAAACTTGCTGTACTCTTGTGCCTACACTTCATCCATGTTTTCATTTTTCATTAACACTTCTGACACTTCTCCTGTGGTCTTCTTACCATCTGTCTGTGTTTCTATCTTCTGCATCATTTCGATTCCCTTGTCTCTCTGGATTCAGACTGCAGTAAGTAATCCCAAAACATCACATTTGAGATCTATAAATATGAGCAATATTGTGTGTAAATTAATTGCACAAGGGCATTAAAGACTTGTTCATCTGTGTAAATACATTTTAAGTGGCAAAGCTTGTTTTGGTAATAGACCTTGATGAGAGGTGCAAAAGCCTTGTAGTTTTTCAAGTTTAGTGTATTGCTACTTCCTTGTTGTTAGGGAAAAGGGAAGCTTCTTTTGTTTAGAGGTAGTGTATTTCATAAGATGTTACTATAGCTGTCTCCTCTCTTACTTCCCATTAAACTATTATCTCTTTTTGTGCTGTGTAGCTCTTAGTTTCACATCTCTTCACATCTCTCAGTGTTGTGACCAATTGCACTAATGCATCCAGTATGGGTTCATGTTACTGGAAATATGCTTTGGAACAAGCCCAAGCATATACTTTAACATATTAATTTCAGTTTCAATATTTGCTTCTATCACAAGTTTCATCATATGTTGACTATTATGAAATTATAAAAATTTTAGTTTCTGGATCTTGAACCAAAAAACCAATTGCTTTGGCAGATTAATTATAAAATCTGAGTCGCAATACTAAGAGTCACGCTGTGTTAATTTGTTATAGCACCATTGCTTTTGACTCATCCTTGTTTCTTTGCTTCACTCAACCCGAAACCATCAACCTTTATCTGTTTCAAGTCTTTTTCTTCTTCACCTCCATGTTTTACTGGGGCAGGGCTAAAAAGTCTGTCATTGAGGAGGCTGACCACCAGAGGATTCTTAGCACCTTTGCCTGTCGTGCCATTGCAGCCCGCAGCAACGGAGCACTGCATGTCAACTTACCCAAGTCAGAAAGCAACGTGACCTTCCTCTCTGACTGCAACCCACTCACCACCCACAACCCTGTATATGATGATAACACTCCCCTCGGCAGTCCTGATGCACAGGGAGAGAGTCCGTCTGAAAGGCAGTTCTTCTATTCTCCCTCCCACTCAGCAGGATCAGGGTACGTCTGGTCAATGCCTGCTCGCATTCATGGGGAGCTCCACAGCTGTGAGGTGCCAAGGAGACAAGCTCTTATGGACCCAGCCAAATGGGAGCTGCAGATACTCCAAGCAGGCATGAGTGGCAAGCAAAGGCTGGAGAGTTCAGACATACTTCACCTGAGTGGCAGCGCTGAGACCAAGTTGTCAGTCCGTGAGCAGGCCAGACAGTTTGAGCATCAGGCCCTCCAGGAACAAACCCTCAAGCAAAATAGAGAATCCACAGGCTCCCTCTCTTCCATCCTTGTCAGGGATAGAGACAGTGATGACATGCTGGAGCTGACCTCAGAAGCTCTGCTATCCATCATGGAGTTCCCCTGCAGTCCAATGTCTGTGGGCAGAGATGTGCCTCCCAGCATTATCATTTCTCGGGGAGATGAGTCACTGCCCCTGGCTAGCCAGAAACCAACTCCACCTGTTCTTAGGAAGTTTAGCTCCTGCATTTCTAGCTATATGACAGCACAGCCATGCCAGATCACTGTGGAGATCATACCAGACCCACCAGAAAATCCACCGCCGCCTCCTCCGCAGCAGGAACATCCACCTTCCCCACCCACACCTCCTCCCTCTAGTCCTCCTCCTTCCCCACCTTTGTGTTCCTCCTTTCATAAACCTCAGTCTAGCTCTCACTCCCCTTCTCCTCCTCCTGTCAATAAACAGGTTGCTCTTCCACCTCCACCACCTCTTCCTCCCTCTCTCTCACCTGCTAGCAATCAGTCACGCCCAGTCGTTCAGTTTGTTCCAACCACTTTGCCACCCGTGTCTTCGCTTCGCCCGGTTTCAGAACGAAAACACCCTCCTCCACTTACACCATCACAAAGTGATGTTGGTAGGAAGGAGCTTAAAGGGATCCTGAAAAACATTCAGAATCTAGCTGACATAGAAAGGTCTGTTGCCAACCTGTACAGCCAAGTAGACAAAAACTCCAAGATGCCCAAATTTAACAAGAAACCACAAGAGACTGAGAAATCAGAGTGTGCTAACAAACTGCAAAGCTCTGATCCCAGTGAGGAGCTGAGCATGCCAAAAACATACAACTCCAACTCTGAAGTCCAAATCAGCTCAACAAGTATGAACTGTGCTGAAAATGTTGCAAGTAAACTGAATGTAGCAGCAGACATTCAGCAGACAAGCCAACTGAACTCGAACAGTCCAAACACTGCTGAGCTCAGTGAACACGTTACTTCTCAGTCCACAGTGTTCTGATGTTTTCTTTCTCTCCATGTTTTCATTATTTTCATTTCTACATCTACATGTCTGTTTTTTCTGTTGTTTCTGCATTTTATTTTTTTGCACAGATGGTATATGCTTTAGCCATGTCATATATTTTGGGAGGAAAACAAGCTTTTTTTTAATTAATACTTTGTGTGGAAATCAAATTCCAGAGACATCAGCCAATAAATGTACTCAGGTCTGCCACATTTGCATGCTTGCATTATAACAAAAAAGAGGCTTGCACATTCAGTAAGATGTTGGCTCTTTTTTTTGGCACACTTTAATTATGTAAACTCGTACGAGGACTATGATAACGTTAAGTATGCCCCAGAGTTCACGGATTACTCAGTTCAGCATGTCATACATATGCACTTTCTTAATCTTAACATTAAGATTTCATAGTCAGAACTATTTTAATTAAATTATACTAAATACATTTTTTTAAGTCTCACAGCCTTGGGGTTTGTTTCTTCAACCACTGCCTGACTGCATACTGGGGATTTCAAAATTAGTCTTTTACTTCTTCACAGAGATAAGAGCATGACAATTTAATATGCTAGAATCCAAATTAGGCAAAATGAACAACATAATTTCAGATGTTTTTTGGGGTTTTTTGTAGCTAAATTTTTTTCACCAATTTCCCAAATGTATGTACATCTGTGAAATTAGCTTCTGGGTATTCAGTAAGGATACACATATTTTACACAAAAAGTTGTTCATTACTTGTAGGTATAACATGATGAATAAAAGTTAAATATAAATTTAACAGATATGAGCTACTGTTAAAAGAGCCCTTGAGCATGGAATATAGACAATATGCACACATCAATCTATAAATATGTAGAGCAATCAACATTCCATAAAAATATTGGATAATATATAATGAGAAGCTATACAAAATCCTTTTATTTAAACAGCTGAGTGCCAGTACCAGTATTTAAAGGTCTCCTATGTTGGTTTAGGCATGAGCTATAAAAAGATATACATCGGCTGGTTCCCAGGAGGCTCATGTTGAATGAAGAGAGCCAACCGCTGGGGGACCTGTCTATTCACATGTCTGCAAAGATCCTCTCAGCATGATAAAGTAGTCACTGTGATGTTCGTCTGCACTCTGGAAAAGGCTAATTAGAGAAGCAATCAATCGTTAACCAGGGCTGCTGCCTGTGGGACTGTCAACTACTGTTACCCTCTCCTTTCCTTTTCTCTCCCTCTGACCTTCTGCCTGCCCGTGTTTCTCTCTCCTATACTGCTTCTCTCCCTGCAGTTAGTTCTAATACTTTCCAATCCTTGGCCTCTTCTTGTTAATCTTTCCTTTTGGTTCTCTGGAGATTCTATTACCTTCTTTAGACTCATTGCAATGCAGCCTCTGTTGCCCCCTCTCTTCTTTTTTTCTTTCTCTCCTCTCTGTCTTTCTGTTATATACCCTTCATCTGTTTGTTTCACCTTCCATGCCCTAAGGCAAATGGTCTTAGCGTACCTCAATTCCAGAGTAATGTAATGTTTGATTCATCACATGTTCCCCTGTTGGGTCAATCGAATGCCTGCTAATTCTGTATTCCATGTTCACTACATGGGGTAATCTCTTTTGTAAGAGGCTGGGTGATCACATGCTGTTTCTTTCAACCCAAAGACTAGTCTTAATGGATGGTATTCTTTATATTCAGTTTTTACAGTTGGTTTTATCCAAATTCTTTTTCGTCGCAACTGACAGTTCCATGCACTAATATTAGAAAAAAAATCAGAAGAAAGGAAAAAAGTTAATTTCTATAGAGTTATCCCCAGGAGAATTTTGATTAGGTTTAAAAAAAAAAAGGTAAAGTCAAGGATAAGTTTACCCTTAGAAGTATTTTTTGACTAGAAATGTCAAAGTTGAAACTGACCTGGCTTGAAGAAGAAAATGCAAACTAGCCATTATACAATATACTATGCAAAACTTTAGGGTATGTTCACAAAAAAAATGCTGATTAGCGAGTGTGCTAATGCCATGTTTCTTTTTGTTTTAAGAATAGTTTTAGTGATTTGCAGCAGTCTTTCCTAAAGTTACATTATAGATCAACTTTTACATTCTAGTCTGCATATTAGATATTAAGCTGAAGCTAGCAGCCTGTTATCTCAGCATAGCACAACAAAATGAAAGTTATTCTTGTTCTGACCAAAGGAAACAAAACCACCAACAAAGCCTAAAAGTAGATATAATAGTATCAGAGGTAAACCTAAAAATCTGAAAGAAGCAATGTGGTATAGCATCCTGGTAATTGATGATCTTTGGTGAGCAGTTTTGTCACCTATGGACAGAAGCATTGTCAGGGTAATTATCTGTTTCTTTTTATTATATCATGCCAAAATAACAGACTGCTGGCTCTAGCTACATGTCTAACTTATAGAAATGTGGTCAACCTCCTCATCTAACTAACAATAGGAATTTCCAGAATTGTTTACTTTTATTTCTCTTTGCAAAATGCATTTGTTGCAGCAGAGTAATAAAGACTCTATTTTTAGTATTCAGGTAAACCTCTGCAGTGATCAAATGTAAAGCTATTTTTTTACAGAGGCAATATCACCCTGCTGTTGCAGATGTGATATGGGACTGTTCAGTATTCCGGTCTTGCTGTACTTCTGAGCTCACCTCTTCTACCTCTTTTCCTACAACATTTCTTCATCACCCATCTTCTGCCAAGTCCTCTCTTGTGCAAACTTCCTATGGCTACTGTCCACTGGGCCATTTTTCTTGATGTTGCATGAAACAGCAGTAGCCAGCAGCCAAGCCAACAGGTCATCCATCAGATCCGAGTCCCATCATCCACTCTGCCTGGGAGGTGTGGCATATGGCTCTGCCCTGTCCCTTGGTCCTTGCCCATAATAACAGATTACAACTCTCCAGAGGAATCTCACATCATTGCTTGGCCATATATCTGAGTGTGTGAGAGTCGTCATTATTTATGGGCCCAGACAGGTTACAGTTGTACGCCTGTGAACCTAGAGGTTTCAGCCGAGCTGCTCCATTACACGCCATTTCATTCACTTGCACTGAAGGCACTGCATAGGCACTGTTATCCTCAAAAGTAGCTCTGAGTTGTTTTTATGTGTTTAATATAGTGACATTTAGAAGATTTACCTAATTCATTATGAAAATTGCTTTCTGTAGGCATATTATGATGTGATAACCAATGACTTGTTAGTAAGTTTCTTTGACTCATAAATTCTGTCCTTTATCACAATGTCCTTTTCATATCTTCTGGTAGAATCTCTAGATATGACTTTATAAACACTAACTTTCCAATCTTTCCAGCTTCTTTGATATTTGCATTTATTGTATCTTTTTATTCTTCCTGTTTGGATGAGATAACGGGGGAAAAAACAGCCAACACCAGCATGATAACGTTGCAGCCTAAGGCACCTTTTTTAAAACTGAACAATATTTGCAACTCTGTAATTTAACACATGGAAATGCAGAGTAAGTAAAGCTGTTATTTCCTCTCTGGTCAGCAGAATGTAGGCACACGAGTCCCCTAGATTGAACATTTCATTTATCTATAAGCACTTGGAATGTTGCTGTCAATCCATATTCATTATTTGTCTTATTTTCTCCTTTCTACGACACACAGACGACGAGGGTATGGCCGACAGGTAAGCATTCCCGTAGTGATGTGTTTATATCTTATTGTTGTGCTGAGACATTTTGTCACTAAAGGCAGCTTGAGGAAGCTTATATCCCATTATTCTTATCTACAATTCACTTGATGGAAAACACAAAATGAGATTAAGATGAGATCCTGGTGATAGAACTTCTAACACTGACATTACAGTTTAGGTTTGATTTGAAAGTCTTTTGTATTCTCTGCTGTTCCTGTCAAGTAACAGATAAGCATTTGGATGAGTTTTTCTCCTCTGTTGGAAAATAACTAATCAGAGATCAAATGACGTGACTCTATCAGTTTTTGACATTATAGTCTTTTTTCTTTCACATAATCTTTCAAATCATCTGTGAGCTGTCAATGTCAGCAGATAAGCACAGCATGTTTTCTTTCTCTTTTTTCATCTACTTATTTATTTATTTATGTGTAGTTTCTTACTTCTCCATTGCTTGTTAGGTTCCCTCTCCTTCCTTGCTTTGTATTCATTGATAATTTATCAAATCTTTCACCTTCCTACTGATGAGATGTCTCAGGGAGATCAGCTTTTTTCTGGCTTTAAATTTTGCAGTAGATTGAACTCTAGCTTATGTTTGTGTTTCTTCTGACTGTCACCTCCTTCCTTGACCTTATCCTTCTTCTTGACTAACTTCTGGCAGCAACAACAACTGCTGAGGCCATCTCTTCTGAGACCTGAGGTAGAAATGTGCCTGCTTTTCAAAGTTTAAAGCAATTGTGGTCATTCTGCTGTATACCCCCCACCCATCCTGTATCTTGCTGCTGCTCATCTTCTGCTGTCTTTTTCCAAGGAATGCTGAGTAATTTCTCTCTCTGCCCCTGAAATGCAGGAACTCTCAATGGAGTCAGGTATCGACCCAGGCCAGGACTACTACACACAGGACTACTATAATTACGACCAAGGGTAAGCATGCAGCCCTTTGACCATGGAATTGATCTCTGTTCCTTCATTTATTTATTGTTTTCAATGAACATCATTAGGACTTATTTATCATGACCTTGCCTCTAGCTCTCTTTGCTGAGATCCTTTGGGGAATTAGGAGATATTCATAGAAGCTCAGAATAAAATGATGTGCATAACTGATGCTGCCCTTTCAGTATGACATGCCATCCAAGCATTTACCCTTTTTACTCTTGCCAAATGAGATCAGTTATGCTCCCTTAAGTCAGGCACCTGAGAGTCTGAAAGTTTTTCCTGTAGCTTAATGGATAAAGGCTGTTTTGGCTACCCTTTTACATTGCCCATATGGTCTAAAAAAGAAAAACATGGAACTCAAAGCCATAACAGCTGCTGAGAAATTGTTATTCATTAAACGCTCCTCCTCTGTTGCAGGTGCCTTGCACTGCTCTGGGGAATTATGCTGCAAGTTTTATCAAAATGGGAAGAAGGTTTTACACCTTACAGGCACCTTACAGGCTGAAATCATTGAAAGGAAGTCTAAAAACTTAAATGACAAAAAAAAATCCATAGTGAAATCAAGTGTTGTAATTACCTCTGTAGTTACTCACCAGCCTACTCTACAAATCATCTTTAATAAATCTGATTACTGTATTTGAATCACACCTTCATTTCCAACAAGCTGAACTTATTTTTTAATGATATGTCACTTTTTTTTAATAAAAGCTCTTATTGCCAGTGAGTGTACGTACCATCACTTTTTGAAGGCTTTGATCTCCTTCTATTTGAGATGAGGGGCACACTTTACCAGCGGCTAAGCTTTTAATCCTGCAGTCCACACATCCAGACTGTGTGGTCCTTACAACAGACCTCAGGTGGCTTTGACACAAGTAGCCACAGGCCACCTCTCTAATTTAGTATTGTAAAGTCAATATTAACTCACATCCTAAGGCTACATCCACCACAATAATGGAGACACCCTAATGATGGATATTGAATTGAAATTTGATTTATATATTTTAAATGTTTGCATCTGCACTGTCATGTTGTATAATTTGATTATTGCTGAAATACCACCTTTTTCCCCCTCTTCTCTTTCATTCTTTGGCACATTGTTTGGTTGGGAATGTGTTTAGATGTGTCATTTAATACTCCCCTTGATTAGGATCATGTAGTCATATGAGTTGTCAAAACACAAATGATCATTTTAAAACATTGATATGGGTTAAATAACCCTTTAGCTTATCTGATTATTTGGGAGTGTATTGATGCTGCTTGCATTCTTGGTCCCATACAGTAGGAAATTGATAGTGTTCCTGCTCAATGCAGCATATTTAGCATAACTTACTAGATCCCTAACATGATTCATGGGATCTTGGATATTAAGATAATGAATTTCATAGTGGCTTTTTAAAAATTTTGAAGTGTGTAAAATGGGATTTTTTCATTAATTATTAATTGTTCATAATTTTTTAGGGATTATTGCAACAATAACAAATGTTGAATGTAGTCCAAGGTAATTCTAAACACTGTGTTAACTTTTTTTTCCCCTGTGAAAACTTTGTAGGTATGACTTTCCTCAATATGGCAGTCGGCGGAGGCTGATATCTCCCATGTATGATGAATATGGAGAGGTTATTATGGAGGATGATGGGTATTACTATAGCCCACATGGCCCTGAGGTATTACTTTTCCTTGGATCGAATTTCATACTTTCAGTGATTACGTCAAGAATATCAAGTATTTATTTAATACAATTAGGTCTATAAGTATTTGGACAATGACACTTTTTTTGTAATTTTGCCTCTGTTCACGATCAGAGTGGATTTTAAATCAGTGTGATTGAAGTGCAGACTTCCAGTTTTAATTCAAGTGGTTTTACAAAATTATTGCATGAAGTTCTTAGGAATTACAGCCATTTTTATACAGCCCCTTATTTTTAGAGGCTCAAAAGTAATTGGACAATTGACTGACAAGCAGTTTCACGGCCAGGCAAGGCCTGTTCCCTCATTATTCCATGACAAACTCAGCAAATAAAAAATCTAGAGTTTATTCCAAGGGCTGAACTTTTATTTTGTAGCTGTTTACTTGAACTCTCAATATGAGGTCAAGAGAGATTGATACAAGTGAACAAGACCATCATTTGACTGAAACACCAAAATAAACCTATAGGGGAGACAGCAAATTGTTTAAGAGTGGTCAAGTCTACAACCTAGTACAGTTTATGACGAAGGAATGCACTGGCCAACTGAGCAACACCAAAAGGCCCAGAAGACCAGGAAAGACAAGAAAAGTGGATAGTCTTGCTTGTTCAAGAAAAATGTGTTCACAACATCTAGTCAGGTCGAGAACAATCTTGAGAAGTGAGCGTAACATTGTCAAAGCCTACAATCAAGGGGCTTCTTCATGATTGTAAATACAGAGGGTTTACAACAAGGTGCAAACCACTGGTTACACTTAAGGACAGGAAGGCCAGATTAGACTTTGCCAGAAAACATCTAACAGAGCCTGCCCAGTTCTGGGGAAAATATCTTTGGAAAGATGAACTTTGTACCAGAATGAGAGGAAGAGTATGAAGAATGAAAATAACAGCTTATAATCTGAAGTGTACCACATAATTTTTCAAACATGCTGTAGAATGGGCATGTACGGCTGCCAGTGGAAATGGGTCACTAATGTTCCTTGATGGAGTGACTGCTGATAGAAGTATCAGGATGAATTCTGAATTGTACAGGGCTACATTCTCTGCTCAGATTCAGCCAAATGGTGAAAAACTGATTGGACAGCACTTCACAGTGCAAATGGATAATGACCCTAAGCACACTGGAAAAAACCCATAGAGTTTCTCTAGGCACAGAAATGTAATATTCTTCGATAGCCAAGTCTGTCCCCTGATCTCAACTCAATAGAGCATGCTTTTCAATATTTGAAGACAAAACTTAAGGCAGAGAGACCCACAAACAATCAGCAAGCCCACTGAATTAAAGGTAAAAGTCTGCACTTCAGTTGCATCTTGATTGTTTGATGTAAAATCCACAGTGGTGGTATACAAAAATAAAATTACCAAAAAATGCATCATTGTCCATAAACATACCTAAGTGTTGGTTTTGTGCTCAGTGTGTTATTGAAACAGCAGTGTGAAAGCTATGCAAAATTGTGGCTTTACATTCACAAAAGGTTGCTAAATAAAATGTGATTATCTTAGGGCCGGGGCAGAGGCAGGGGCCGTGGTGGCATGCGAGGTAGTGGTCCGCAGAAGAGAGTTGCATTTAGGGATTTGCCGCCTCAGGATGAAATTGAACAAGCTGAGCCAGCAGAGGAGGGTGAGCCTTCAAAGGCTGCCAAGAAATTGAAGTCTGTCATGAAACTCAGCAAACTTCTGGCAGCCAGTAAGGGAGGAGAACCGCCATCTGATGCTGGTCCCTCTGGCCCATCTCCATGGAAGAAAGCCAAGATGTTCAAGATGTTTGGCGCCGGGAAGAAGGACAAGGATTACGCCAAACTGATGTCTGCCCGCCGCATTGACAGCCAGGAGAGTCTAGCTGATGGACCTGCACTTATGGGACCAATAGATAGCAAGTCCGATGCCCGTAGCAGGCTTGGTAAAGTTTTGAAGAAAATCAACTTAAGCAATAAGTTGCAGATCCGGAGGAAGTCACAGAGTAGCGTGAGTCGTAGCTCAGCCACTGGCAGTGAAATAGATGAGGAGGCCTCACAAGTAGCCAGTGAGGATGAAAAGAAGTCTAAAGTGTCTATTAGTGTGACAGAAAGTGAGCCAGAAGCAGGTGCTAGTCGAAGCAGTCAGGAGAAAGGCTCTGACGATGAATCCTCAGAGAAAAGCAGTGTTGACAGAGATTATCTGAAAGTAGATTTAGACAGGGATGATGCCAATGAAAGCACTGTGGACTCGGAGGAAGAGCCTGATGAAGAGCCAGGGGATTCTGATGAGGAAAGCAAGTCCAAGTCTGAAGGAGAAGAGACAGAAAAGGAATCTGTCAGTGAGAAAGAATCAGAGTCAGAGAAGGAGTCAGAATCAGAGAAGTCATCTGCTACAGAAAAAGAGTCAGAAACAGAGAAAGAGTCAGAGTCTGAGGAAGAGTCAAAATCTGAGGAAGAAACAGAATCGAGAACAGGCACGGCAACAGAGAGGGAAACGAGCACAGACAGGGATTCAGAAACAGAGAAAGACTCTGAAGACGAGTCTGAGGAAGCTTCAGGCAGCACTAGAGAAAGTGAGTCTTCCATTCGCTCTTCCATGAGATCATCTGCTACTGAGAGGAAGGGGAGTACACGTTCTGGAGAGAGTGTTAGTGGGAGAGGTAGTAAAGGAAGTGAAAGTGCAAGCGAGAGTGGAAGTGGTAGTGCTAGTAGTGCTGCATCTTTAACTGGTTCAAGTGTTAGGTCATCGCAAAGAACCAGATCATCAGCAATAACCTCTGAGAAATCCAGTGAAGAGTTCAGCGAGGCTGAGTCAGGAACAGGGACAGCCAGTGAGGCAGAAGCAGAATCAGGTTCAGGAACTGAAGGCTCTTTATCTCAGTCCAGCCAGAGAAAAAGTTCTGGTTCCAACCTCAGTAGGGGAGCTTCATCCGGTAGTCAGATGACAGACATGAGTTCCTTGGGCAGTGTGAGTTCAGCTGGTTCCCGGTCAATTAGTGGCAGCCGAAGTTCCCAAAAGTCTGTCCTGAGCCGTGGATCTGAGGATACAATCACAGAGGAGAGTGAAGAGGAGGATGAGGAGGAATCTGAGACTGCTGACGAGAGCAGAGAGTCCACCAGTGAGCTTAGTGATGAAGCATCATCTAGGAGGTCCAGTGTTGCTTCCGGAGACCCTGGGCCCTCTGACCCATACGCTGGTCGTCCTCCTCGCTCTGAGATTAGAAGCATTGGTGACACCTCTGAAGAGACATATGGAGGACTATCCCCTATCACTGAGGTGGACGAGGATGCCATTTCCTCTGACAAATCTTCAGTTAGTGACTCTGGACCAGGGGCCCATAGTGCATCAAAGAGCTCAGAAGAAACTGAAGAAACATCAGATGCTGATTCAGAGTCTGAAGGAAAGTCAACTGCCTTCTAAAGAGATATATTGTCCGCTGTGAAGTAAGAGTGAATAAAATCAATTACCCTTGCATGGGAGTGAAGAAATATTGCTTGCCTCTACAGAGTGTTTCAAGCATCTACTTTTTCCTCATTCCCCCTTAGCAAGGAAAGACCTGCTTTTCCTACTGCAATACTGGAATCTCTCATTCTTACGTCTTTGAATTTCTCTTCTCTTTGATGTTTTCTCTGTATGTTTTATGCCATGTTTCTACAGTAAAATTTTGCATGTCATAATACTAACTTATTCCTCTGTGTGTGTGTGTGTGTGTGTGTGTGTGTGTGTGTGTGTGTGTGTTTGTGTTTGTGTTTGTGTTTGTTTTTGTAGGCTTTTCGGGTTTTTGGGATGTTGAAATTATTACTTTATGGTTTTACACATGTATAAATTTTCTATAGAAATGTGAGATAAATTTAAAGGAAATACTTAAAAATCACAAAACTGAGTTTAGCCTTATAACCCCAATTCCAAAAAGGTTGGGACACTGTGTAAAATATAAATTAAAAACATAATGCAATGATTTGCTTCTTCTTCTTCTTCTTCTTTCGGCTGCTCCCGTTAGGGGTCGCCACAGCGGATCATCTGCCTCCATCTCATCCTATCCCTTGCATCCTCTTCCCTCACACCCACCCTCTG